>CM073775.1:99237026-99327189 GCA_037158775.1 Hetaerina titia
AATTTATGAAACCTTAAAGAAGTTAGCCAACCAAGCAAATTGAGTTTTTAGAAAAAGTGGACTTAATGCAATGCAGAAATTCTCGAGTGATAAAAAATTAATCGTAGTGACATTTAAAGTGAACATTAATAATTAAAAAAGTTGACATTAATCAACACCGAATTAAGTCCCACATCACATAAGCGGTATTAACATGGGTCAACTGCCGGAAAATAGATTAAAGGGTACTATGTAGAGTCTTTCCCCTAGGTGAAACAGAATATCTCGCCAGAGAAGTTAGCCAAGGAAACTAGTTCCTTCGTCGATAAGGCTGGCTAAGATTGAATCAGTTCGTCCACTAGAAGCTCCAAGGAAACCACATCCGTGTTTCCTCTCCTTAATTAGGAGACACTTGCAAGGAATCACTCCGGCCAAGGTGTGAAGCGTAACATTCAGCTCCAAATTCTATTTCTAAGATTACACATATATTATTATAGCAATGCACATTATTATATGCTTTGTAGTTTTACATTGTGAATTGGATATCAATCATCGGAAATCTGCGCTAAAATAATGCACGAACGGATTGCATGTTTCTCGAGTAAGTATTATAAATTGATAGCAATTGAATAGAAGAGAAGGATTTTGAGACACAGCAAAACCTGATATGCTGCCTATGTAATTTAGAACTTAAAACTAATGTTTGCGCCATAACACATGTCAAGTGTTGTGTCAAGGCACAAAAAAGACACACTTTCACGATTTTATTTAAATCAAGGTCCGATTTCCCATTTCACCAATTACATTATTTAAAAAATTGCAATGCTGAGTTTGTTTCACTTCGGAAAGAATTTTCTGATATTTATTTATTAAAATAACACCATCAAATCGGTTTGTGGTGAACGTATCTGGATAAATACATTTAAGATTCAATTCACGAAAATTTCCCCTCAAAACTAATTTCTGGACAAAATTCTCTTTAGAAATAAATACGAACCTTGTAAATTTTTCCCTCTGGTGAAATTTCTAATGACATGTAAATCCATAAGCAGCGATTTTCTAATCGATTACTTGTTGATCCTAACTACGAGCATGCTGATAAAGTTCATTGATACAAATGTACACACCAACTCATTACGAAAATCCTATTAAATTCTAATCCCAGAAAACAACGAAAGACACCGCTAAAACTTCCATCTCTTTGTAATATTATACTTATTAGAGATGACGTGAATGGAGGGTAATTAGAAATAAACTGCATTTGTAAGTAACCCTAATGGGTAAACATAACAGGAACCGTTAATTCTTAAGAAAAGTCGTCGAAGACTAATCGATGGATGACCAACACCGTAGATTTCGGCATTTAGTATATTAGATTCATACCGCGGCGTAGACAATAAAAATGCAAATTCGAGAGGTAATGAATTATTCAGAACGATATGAACGCCAGATTTCATCCGAATAAGATAGCACTTTTTCACAGCAACAACATTGGTGAAAATTTCCTCGACATGTATTTAATCTTCGAAAGAATAATGAGGAAGCATTGAGATTCTTCAGAAGTCTCTAAAGATATACATAACGACGAAAAAACTGAATAATTCTCCAATTAATAGCTCATAAAAAATTTAACTTTTGAGAAGGAGCGAAATTTAAAATATCATTCTAGCAAAAAGTTTCCTTAAATGCTTAAAAAATGCATTCGATTTTTGAATAGCCGTGTCTTTTTTAATACGATGACATAAATTTTCCTTTCGAATGAGATCAAATCCTTAGTCTTTCCAAAAGTTTATTGGACGCGTTCTGAACCTCTATTCCGATTGTCACTTCCTCCGAGGAAGTACCTCAATTTGTACTACACATGAATTTTTTTGTCAATGAGAAATCTATTAAACAAGCCATTTTATTTCTAGACCATGAATTAAATTTCTATGTGCGTGAAGAAGTGATATCACAATTATCTTAACGGGACATATGTTTTTAATAAAAACAATTCTCCTCTTCAAGGCCACAGATAAGTTTGAAACCGACTACCCTAATAGCTGTTACTTGTAAAATTAAGATCTAGAGAAAATCTTCTCATGTAAATCAGATTTTATTATCTACACGTCAGCGCGATTTCCTAAACTTTACACTGAAAATTAAAATTAAAAACCCCACGGTCTCAGTCTAATTAGCTAGACGTTTCTATAGAACGCCCTCACTCGTAAAGATGCCCACGTGATGCCTCCAGGGATCGCGAAACCAAGAGTACTTAGCAGCTAACAAACGTGACACTATGCACTGCTAAAAGGCATAAAAAATTCATTCTGAAGGACCACTCCAGCCAACCGTGGGGAGTTGCAATTCAGGAGATAAAAAGATACCCTGCTCCCGTGGCACAATTTTTGAAGAGGATGATTCTATTGAGGTCGACAGTGCTGCCATTCTCTCCTCCAATCGCCGCTCTTGATTACTTTTTTTGCGCACCTTGGCCACGTGAATTTTTTTCTCTGCCATTTCCACCTCCTCTCTACTCTCGCTGAGGACTTGAGAGTCTGCTAAGACGCTGAATTTGCATTGCCTGAGTCGTGCATATACGTCGATTCCTCTAGAAGAAATTAGAATATTGGCCATCAAGTGTTCTTACCAAAGTAGCTCACCGAGAATTAAAAATGAGGAGAAGAAAAAGGTTGAAACTATTTCATTTCAGGTGGAGAGAGGACGAATGAGCGAGAAAAGAATGAATGGAGAAAAGAGACAGGCGTTGAAGGTTGAAAGGTGAAACTGTTTTTGTTCCCTTGCGTTTTAGGAATTAAGCTACATACATGTATGCCCACCGTGCACCACAACGGAGTTATTATATATATATATATATATATATATATATATATATATATATATATATTATTATTAGGTAATCTACCGGTTAAGGTAGGTTTTTGGATGGACACAACTATCAAATAAACATTTTGTGACTCCCCACCTAGCAAACTAATCTATATCAGGTCCCTCTTCATCTCGGTGTACTTCTTTCCTCCCTTCATCCCGTCCAATATCCCTATCCTGTTCCTACTCTTACCTCGCTTGCCCAACATTCTCCCCTCTATTACCCTCTTCAACATTCCACTACCGCTCAATACGCCTTTCATCCATTTTTCCTGCCTCCATAGGATTTCTCTCAATAAACCCCTCTCCTCGCCCACCATTTCTATTACTTCCTCATTTGTTTTCCTTTCGGTCCATTTCACCTTCTCCATTCTTCTCCACACCCACATTTCAAAAGCCTCCAGTCTACGTCTATCCTCCTGCTTCAGCGACCACGTTTCCGCGCCGTACATAGCTACGCTCCATATCAGAGTTTTTACGAGTCTTGTCTTAACATCCCTACTCAACGTCCCCGTCATCAACTCCCTCCTCCTTGAGAAAGCCTCCTTGCCTAGCGATTTTACGAATTCCCCTCCGACTTTCATTCCTACCTCCAGTTCTTCCCATGCCTCTTTAATCATTTCCTCTACATATACGTTGAACAGTACCGGTGACAATGGGCAACCCTGCCTTACACCTCTTCCTAACACTGCCCATCCGGACTCTCCGTTCCCCACTCGCACCTGAGCAGTGTGAGACATGTACAGGTTGCGGATGTCTCCTGTCCCTCCAATCCATTTCTATTTTCTGCAATACACGCATTAATTTTTCCCAATTTACTCTATCAAACGCTTTTTCGAAATATACAAAACAGGCAAAAACTTCCTGAATGTATTCTATATTCCTCTCGACTAGTGATCTCATTACTGCAATGGCATCACGCGTACCTCTTCCTTTCCTGAACCCAAACTAATCATCCCCTAAGTAATCATTTGCCTTACTCTCTATCCTTTTGTTGATGATCCTGAGAATAACTTTAGCTGCGTGGGATATCAAACTTATTGTTCTGTAATCCTCACATGACGAAGCCTTTCCCTTTTTTGGAATAGGAACTAACACCGATCTCACAAAATCTTCCGGCCAGATTCCTTCCTCATAGATACTACGAATCAGTCCATATATGGCCTTCTTCCCACCTTTCCCTAACCATTTCAACATTTCTACAGGAATATTGTCCACCCCCACAGCCTTATTTGCTTTCATCTCCTTTAATGCCCTTTCTATTTCATCGTCGAGTATGCCTGGACCTAAGCTATCTTCTTCTACGTCATGTTCCTTTTCTATGTCTAACCTTGTCGGCCTAAGTTCTTTACCATTAGGTGTTTCTATATATTCCTTCCATCTCTCTTGTATTATTCCTAGTTCAACTATTATCTTACCCCATTTATCTTTAACTGTTAGCACAGATCATGCCTTCTTACTTCCCGACAATAACTTAACCTTGCTGTATAGAGCACCAATTTCACCCTTCTTCTGTAAACTTTCCATATCTTCGCATTGCGTTTTCCACCATTCTTCTTTTGCTTTATTTGTGGCCCTTCTCAATTTATTGTTTAACTCTTTGTACTTCATTTTGCCCAACTCTGTGTTTACATTTTTCCATCTTCTTCTCTCATCCATCTTTGCAATCATCTCATCCGTTACCCATTGTTTCCTTATCCTTTTCCCGTTAACGGTTCCTATAGTGTCTTTAGCGACTTCCAATATCCCTTTCTTGATACATTCCCATTTTTCTTCGATAGTACTCAGTTCTTTACCGTCATCCATCATTTTCTCCACAGCCTGCTGATACTCCTTCCTCGTTAATCCATTTACTGCTTCTAAATTCCATTTCCTAACCCGCCGCCCTTGCCTTATCTTCTTGAAACGAACATTACATTTCATAACAACTAAATTGTGGTCAGAGTCCGCATCCGCTCCTGGGAAACTGTGCGAATTTATCACACTGTTCCTAAACCTGTGCCTAACCATAATATAATCTAACTGATACCTTTCTGAGTCACCTGGCATTTTCCATGTATACCTACGCCTTTTGTGGTGTCTAAACCATGTGTTAGTGATGACTAAAACCCGGCCTCCTGCAGAATTCAGTTGCTTTCTCCCCGCGTTCATTCCTCGTGCCTAACCCATAGTCCCCCACCTCACCGCCATCTCTTCCTTCGCCTACCGTCGCATTCCAATCCCCCATCACTATCAGATGTTTCCCTGCAGGAACACTCGCGATGATATCCTCTAACTCATCATACATCCTATCGACTTCTTCCTCCTTGTGGTTGCTCGGTGGCATGTATACCTGAACAATGACCATGTTCGTCGGCTCTGCTTTAATCTCTACGAATAAAATTCTATCTGTCGCTTGCTCTATGTCGACTACGCTTCTTCCTACCCCTTTATTTAAAATTACGGCAACCCCTCGTTGGCTCTCGTCCCCGCCGCTGTATATCACTCTATAATTGTCACTCCAGTAATCCCCGCTATCCTTCCATCTCACCTCGCAGAGGCCTAAAACATCTATGTTACCTCTTTCCACCTCTCGCTTAATATTTTCTAATTTGCCTCTCCTCAACATTGTCCTGACGTTCCAGGTTCCTATTCTAACTGCTTTCGCCTTCTTCTGAGTCTTTTGTCCTGCTGAAGTTATTTCTTCCCTGCAAGGGTTTCGTGGGATGACGACCGCGGAAGCCTTGCCTCTCCCGCTGCCGGGCACGACACACGGCCTCTTGGGCCGAGTCCCGTAGTTGCCAGGACTCATATTATCTATAGTGCCCATCATTATATTCTTGGGAATCATAATTGTGGTGGTTTCCCGTTGCCTTCCTCAATAGTGTTTTTAACGTGACACCATCACTTAATGGCCGCCCCACTGGGGTCAGACGCCATTGCAGCCGCCTCACTGAGGAACAGACGCTGCGTGGACTACCTTTCGTCTGGCTCCAACCTTCGACCTATCTGGCATGGGTGACCCTTCCAGGAGTAATTATTATTACTCCCGCCAGCACAGCTCTAGGGGCCATCGGAACACACAAGCCCTTCCACCACGACAAGGTTGTAGTCCATGGGAGGGATATATATATATATATATATATAAAACTTAGACAGTAACACACAGCACGAGAACACATAAAAAGAACACTCACAATATTATCTTGATAATTTCGACATATCTTCTTCATAGAATCATATCTTATCTTCCGAAGAAGACGGAGCTCAAGTCCGTCGAAATTATCAAGATAATATTGTGAGTGTTCTTTTTATGTGTTCTCGTGCTGTGTGTTACTGTCTAAGTTTTTTATTCAACACTTCCGTGTTACTTCGAAGAAATCATCTATATATATATATATATATATATATATATATATATATATATATATATATATATATATATATATATTTCTTGTAAATGCGTTCCTATACCTTTTCATTACAGCTATTTCCATGAGAATGAATAGTATTTGTTCGCCATAAGGCGGGTTTTCATGTTTGAATGTGTATTAGTTCAGCTTGGCACGTCTCTTTCTTCTGGCTATGCGTACCATGAAACGCCCTGTTCCTATCCTTTATGACCTTGCATGATTGATTTCCTACTGTCCTTTCCTCTTGTGTGTTTTCTATTTCTTCTTTCCTGGGCGATATAGCTCCATAACGCCTCTCTGGGCCAAAGAATAGGAAAAATTGGTTGCAGAAAGCCTCGCAGATTTCGGTGCAAATTACGTTTCCTCGATAGCTCAAGTGGTTAGACCATTGGTCTAATCGAAGGACCAAATCGAAAGATCCGGTCAAGAAAATATTTTTACACTTGTGATCTGCTCGATTCCACCTTCCTCACCTCCCCTGTGTCCGTCCTTAACATGTGTCCCCATCCCTTTTCCTGATATCTATTTCCATGTGGATGAATATTTGTTCCCCACATGGCGGGCGGGTTTTCGTGTTTGAATGTGTGTGTGTATATATATATATATATATATATATATATATATATATATATATATATATATATATATATATATATATATATATATATATATATTGGTTTTCGTGTTCGAATGTGTGCGTGTTTCTGAAAAAATCTTGACAAGTACATTTCCTTGACTTTTACTTTATTTATGGGCATGGTGGCCGAAACGTATTTATGAAACATGTTCCACAATATTCAAAAGTGACGTCGTCAAGAAAATTTACTGCACTTGATGGATTGCGTGCATTAGTGAAGAGGATTTTATTTCTCTATCATAAATAATAGTAACCCGGAGATTTTTATTATTTTGGTAGTCAACCGTATAGGATATTTTTTGGATAGATGTATACTGAAAATCGCTACACTTCATTGCCCCACCTAACAAGACACATCCTGACACCCTAATCACTTCTATACCATTACAAGTTTTTCAAGCCCATACACTTCATTCGGTCCAACATTCCCATCCTATTCCTGCCCCTTACTTGTTTTGTTAACATTCTCCCCTTTGTCACAGTCTTCAGCATCTCATCGCCAACAAAAATGCTCTGCATTCGCTTTTTCTACCTCTTTTGGATTTCTCCTAAAAATTCCCTCTCTGCTCCCATTATGAATTGTACTTCCTCATTTGTTTCGGTTTCCGCGACATACAAGAGCACACTGCATATTACAGTTCTACGAGCCGTTTCTTAACATCCTCACTCAACTTTCCTGTCATCAATTCCCTCCTTCTTGTGAAATCTTCTGTACGCATCTAAATTCTTCCCCTTATATCCCAACCACTGTGACTATCCCAGCCCAAGATACGTAAACTCTTCCAGTTGCTCTAATTTTTACCCCCCTATTCTAAATTTTAGCTTAGCCTTCCAATTGCACAGAATAGATAGGATAAGCTATTATAAGAGAAACCTTTGTTTTATTTACGTTGATCCTCACCCAATATCTATCACACTTGTACAATGCGCAAGGAGAATTAGTGAATGAAAATACTGACTGGCTAACTAAAGCTTGATCATCTGGGTTTTATATTGATTTAAGGGATGAATTACTATCACAGTTAATGCACAGAATTTTGGAAATGTAAGCTCTTATATACTGCCAACTGCTTTAATAGAGGCCTAAATTTTTCCGAATTAATACTGAAAAATAATAGGTGGCATGTATATAGTGGTTTTTTCAAATATCCGACATAATCAGTTCGAATTTCAAGAACTAGGTAATTTCTCTTGCATTCTATCAATCTTGCTTATTCATTTATATCATATGTTAACTAAGCTATAATTTTTATAAATATTTCAATTCAGTAAATGGATACCGAGCGAGTTATTTCGACCGTATATTGAAATTTACATCAATCTGAGTTTTTGATATCGTTACTTATCCATGAATGCATCCAGATTTCTCGAACATTTCTCATTACTGCAAGATATAACGCAATTTAGGGAATATGAAGAATAATTATAGTTAAATGGTTCAAAGAAGCCTAGGATAGAATGGTATTTAATAATTTAAATTAAAGTAGAGTGATAGTTTGGTCTTAGATATTGACGGTAGCAATAGCATAGCAATGAGCGAACAAATTCAAAAATAATCTTTTCATACCAATAGGTCTTATCTTATTAAAGGCCAAATTTGTGTCAGTTCCACAAAAATAGGTTAAATAGGCTTTCAGCTTCGGGAAGAAAATAACTTTGAAGGAAAATATCTCTTTAATTACTTCTTTAATCCGTTAAACTTTTTTCCAGCGCCGGAATAGGCATTGAGAGTTGACCTTGGTACGCTTAGTTCCACCCAATTACCGCGAACTGGGGCAGAGAGTTTGCCGGAAGACAATTTCCTGCCCTGAGAAGCCTTAGTTTCCTTTAGTCTCCAAAGAAGAGCGGAGAGATAGAAAGAAATCCAGAGGAAACAAAGAATTTACGAATAGCTGCTCCTACAAAATTCCAGGGTACAATTCTCGGCAGTCGGCATATTTCAGTTAGCTTTACATGAAAGTGGACTACTTCCCAATATTTACACTGCCGACTGAAATTAAACGTAATGACATTATGATTATCCAAACTATTTTACAGTCCCTCTCAAAGACAGCATATATAGTGGTTCAGTGCTAACCACGGCCGATCAAGTTAAATATTTGGGGGTAGTCCTAACACCACGCCTTTCATGGGGGCCACATATCAGGACAATAGGCGGATCCGTCTTAAAGAAACTAGGCTTCATTAAACGGATGGTGGGAAAATGTAATGAGAAAATTAAAAAGAGTTGGTATTTTGCTCTAGTTGGATCTTACTTGGAATATGGCGCAACTATTTGCTATCCTAGGGAGAAAATTTTGGAAAAAGAATTCCATGAAGTCTAGAGAAAATCCGTCAAATTCGTTAAAAATATTTATGCTAAGAACACAAGTGTAACAGGTATCTAAGGGGATTTAGGCTGGGAGCCCCTTGAATTAAAAACATAGACCCCAACAAATCTCCGGGACCTGATGAGATACCGGCGCGCGTGTATAAAGAACTGTCGGCTGAAATTGCCCCATATCTAGATATAATATTTAAGAAATCATTAGCAGAAGAAAGCGTGCCAAACGGCTGGAAGATAGCTTCGGTAACACCCATATTTAAAAACGGAGACAGGGAGGACCCCAGTAATTATAGGCCAATATCGCTGACTTCCATTTCCTGTAAGATTCTTGAACACATCATTGTTAGTTCCATGATGAGGCACCTCGATATCCAAGATTTATTAATTTATAACCAACACGGCTTCCGTAAGGGTAGATCCTGCGAAACTCAACTCGCACTTCTTGTACATGATATATTGAACTCTGGTGAAAGTAATATTCCAGTTGATGCGATATTCCTAGATCTTAACAAAACTTTCGATAAAGTCCCTCATTGCAAATTACTGGCGAAATTGGAATCCTATGGAATACACGAAAGTATTATTAACTGGATTAAACAATTCTTAAGTGAACGTGTCCAAACAGTCGTCCTGGACGGTGTATCATCCGATACTGTCAAGGTCACGTCGGGTGTACCACAAGGAAGTGTCATAGATCCCCTCCTTTTCCTTATTTACATAAATGACCTAAGTACCGTAGTTAACAGCAAGCTCCGTCTTTTCGCCGATGATGCAGTAATTTATGGGGACATCAGAAGTCACGAAGACAGAGTCGCGTTAGCCAACGACCTAGATGCAATTCAAAATTGGTGCGATACATGGCAATTGGAATTAAATTTTAAAAAATGCGTAGTAATACATATTTGGGAAAAGAGTAATTCCCTCCCTTATATTTACAAAGTGAAACAAACCAAAATGGCGAGGGTAGATTCCTTAAAATACCTGGGTGTAACAATTACTCACGATCTGTCCTGGGGAAAACACATACGAGAAATATGCGATCGTGCTAATAAAAAATTGGCATTTGTGAAAAGAGTACTAGGTAAATGCGACGAAAAGGTGAAAGAACGATGTTTCCTTGCCTTGGTCAGGCCCCACCTAGAGTATGCTGCCAGTATATGGGATCCTCCAAATATAAATTTGGTTTCGGAATTTGATCGAGTTCAGCGGAGGGAGGCTAGATTTGTCAAACATTGTTATGACCAACTCAGCAGCGTATCCACTTTGCTAGAAAATTTAGGTTGGGATTCTTTTGCACAGCGGCGTTTACAATATAGATTAAACTTATTAAAAACATTTAAAGATGGGCTCTTTTCCGATGACATCAAGGTTATAATACGATCCCCAACGTATTACGGTCGAATGGATCACGAATATAAGACTAGAGAGATAGACTGCAAGACTGTCAGGTTTAAAATGTCATTTTTTCCAAGAACGATAAGAGACCAGAATGCTTGTAGCCGAAATTCCCCAGGACTTAGTTCATTGCAATAAGTATTAACGTACAGGTTAGGGACTGCGCGAGGATATGTGTGTATGTATATGTATATTTTTCTATATGTATATGTAAGTGCATATATATATATATATATAATAATATATATATATGTCGTGGTGGAAGGGCTTGTGTGTTCCGATGAACCCTAGAGCTGTGCTGGCGGGAGTAATAATAATTACTCGTGGAAGGGTCACCCATGCCAGATAGGTCGAAGGTTAGGAGCCAGACGAAAGGTAGTCCACGCAGCGTCTGTTCCTCAGTGAGGCGGCTGCAATGGCGTCTGACCCCAGTGGGGCGGCCATTAAGTGATGGTGTCACGTTAAAAACACTATTGAGGAAGGCAACGGGAAACCACCTCAATTATGATTCCCAAGAATATAATGATGGGCACTATAGATAATATGAGTCCTGGCAACTACGGGACTCGGCCCAAGAGGCCGTGTGTCGTGCCCGGCAGCGGGAGAGGCAAGGCTTCCGCGGTCGTCATCCCATGAAACCCTTGCAGGGAAGAAATAACTGCAGCAGGAGAGAAGACTCAGCAGAAGGCGAAAGTAGTTAGAATAGGAACCTGGAACGTCAGGACAATGTTGAGGAGAGGCAAATTAGAAAATATTAAGCGAGAAATGGAAAGAGGTAATATAGATGTTTTAGGCCTCTGCGAGGTGAGATGGAAGAATAGCGGGGATTACTGGAGTGGCAATTATAGAGTGATATACAGCGGCGGGGACGAGAGCCAACGAGGGGTTGCCGTAATTTTAAATAAAGGGGTAGGAAGAAGCGTAGTCAACATAGAGCAAGCGACAGATAGAATTTTACTCGTAGAGATTAAAGCAGAGCCAACGAACATGGTCATTGTTCAGGTATACATGCCACCGAGCAACCACAAAGAGGAAGAAGTCGATAGGATGTATGATGAGTTAGAGGATATCATCGCGAGTGTTCCTGCAGGGAAACATCTGATAGTGATGGGGGATTGGAATGCGACGGTAGGCGAAGGAAGAGATGGCGGTGACGTGGGGGACTATGGGTTAGGCACGAGGAATGAACGCGGGGAGAAAGCAACTGAATTCTGCAGGAGGCCGGGTTTTAGTCATCATTAACACATGGTTTAGACACCACAAAAGGCGTAGGTATACATGGAAAATGCCAGGTGACTCAGAAAGGTATCAGTTAGATTATATTATGGTTAGGCACAGGTTTAGGAACAGTGTGATAAATTCGCACAGTTTCCCAGGAGCGGATGCGGACTCTGACCACAATTTAGTTGTTATGAAATGTAGTGTTCGTTTCAAGAAGATAAGGCAAGGGCGGCGGGTTAGGAAATGGAATTTAGAAGCAGTAAATGGATTAACGAGGAAGGAGTATCAACAGACCGTAGAGAAAATGATGGATGACGGTAAAGATCTGAGTACTATCGAAGAAAAATGGGAATGTATCTTAGGTCCAGGCATACTCGACGATGAAATAGAAAGGGCATTAAAGGAGATGAAAGCAAATAAGGCTGTGGGGGTGGACAATATTCCTGTAGAAATGTTGAAATGGTTAGGGAAAGGTGGGAAGAAGGCCATATATGGACTGATTCGTAGTATCTATGAGGAAGGAATCTGGCCGGAAGATTTTGTGAGATCGGTGTTAGTTCCTATTCCAAAAAAGGGAAAGGCTTCGTCGTGTGAGGATTACAGAACAATAAGTTTGATATCCCACGCAGCTAAAGTTATTCTCAGGATCATCAACAAAAGGATAGAGAGTAAGGCAAATGATTACTTAGGGGAAGATCAGTTTGGGTTTAGGAAAGGAAGAGGTACGCGTGATGCCATTGCAGTAATGAGATCACTAATTGGGAGGAATATAGAGTACAACCAGGACGTTTTTGCCTGTTTTGTAGATTTTGAAAAAGCATTTGATAGAGTGAATTGGAAAAAGCTAATGCGTGTATTGCAGAAAATAGGAATGGATTGGAGGGACAGGAGACTGATCCGCAACCTGTACATGTCTCAGACTGCTCAGGTGCGAGTGGGGAACGGAGAGTCCGGATGGGCAGTGTTAGGAAGAGGTGTAAGGCAGGGTTGCCCATTGTCACCGGTACTGTTCAACGTATATGTAGAGGAAATGATTAAAGAGGCATGGGAAGAACTGGAGGTAGGAATGAAAGTCGGAGGGGAATTCGTAAAATCGGTTAGGTTTGCTGATGACCAAGCATTAGTTGCTCAGTCAGCCAAGGGGTTGCAAGCATTGTTGAGTGAATTGGAGGTTCAGTGCGATAAATATGGGATGAGAATCAATATTAATAAAACAAAGGTTATGCGATTTTCCAGAAAGAAAAAGGCTAAGCTAAACACTAAATTAGGAGGGGAACAAATAGAGCAGGTAGAACAGTTGACATATCTCGGAAGTGTTTTGGAACAATACGGTCAAAGTGGCAGGGACGTAAGGAGAAGAATTGCGCTAGGCAAGGAGGCTTTCTCAAGGAGGAGGGAGTTGATGACTGGGACGTTGAGTTGAGATGTTAAGACAACACTCGTAAAAACTCTGATATGGGCGTAGCTATGTACGGCGCGGAAACGTGGTCACTGAAGCAGGAGGATAGACGTAGATTGGAGGCTTTTGAAATGTGGGTGTGGAGAAGAATGGAGAAGGTGAAATGGACAGAAAGGAAAACAAATGAGGAAGTACTAGAAATGGTGGGGGAGGAGAGGGGTTTCTTGAGAGAAATCCTATGGAGGCAGGAAAAATGGATGAAAGGCGTATTGAGTGGCAGTGGAATGTTGAAGAAGGTAATAGAGGGGAGAATGTTGGGCAAGCGAGGTAAGGGCAGGAACAGGATAGGGATGTTGGACGGGATGAAGGGAGGAAAGAAGTACACCGAGATGAAGAGAGACCTGATATAGATTAGTTTGATAGGTGGGGAGTCACAAAAATGTTTATTTGATAGTTGTGTCCATCCAAAAACCTACCTTAAAAATAGATTACCTAATTTTTATTAATAGTACTTTATCTTTGAAGTTGTACAAAGTATTGCCAGCCGAGGTAAAAGTTAATAACCACATAACTGTTCTTACATTGGCGAACTCAAAGGGTAAATTTTTAATTAAATACGAAAATAATAATCAATGCTGCTGTTAATAGCCACAGAGAACTCACAATTATAAACAAAGCCGGTTAATCGTACCACCGACATCCTACTCAGAATCATTGAAACTTGATCAGCATATGGTTGCTAGGGTGAAAATAGTATAAATAATTGCAAGTGCACAATACGATGTACGAGTATGCGAAGCGAATTATGCATCAGAGGTTTACTCTTTATCAAACGGAAGCTTACGCCGATTTATAGATTACAATGTAAAACTGACGGCAGATACATAAAATGAATTGATGAAACAGATCAATAAATGAAATCCATTTTGTGCACTAAATCGCAAAATATAAATAAGTTTGGCTTAAAAAGAGTACTAGAAAGTGGAGAATCGACATTTGGATTAAAAGGTTTCGTGTATGCAAATCAAACAGACTCCCGAATAAATTATTTAAAATGAAATCAATAGCGGTAACTATATACGGTAAATTGAATATTGGGTTTTCACCCGCCGTATTTTACTGCCAATCAAATAAAGTAATTGAAAATTAATGTGATCGGGTGATCCCATCGCTATCAATTGATTCTGAAGGCAACAAAAATGTGTCGGTAACTAGCACTCGGTGGTTGGAATGTCTAAAATTGTTTCCTGCCATTGCCTTTTGAAAAATGCATGTGTTTCCACGGGTATAGGGTGCGTTCCGAAAGTAATTCAATTAGTTTTTTATAAAAGTAATTCATTGCACAGATTTGCGCAAGCACTTAAAATCCTTCAAAGCACTGTCCTTAGGCCTCCACAAATTTTTCCCAGCGACTCCTCTATGACCGGTACGCTTCCTGGATTGATTGATCTTTTCCATGGATTAAAAACGGTCTCCTTTCAGAACTGCCTTAATTCGAGGGAACAAAAAGAAGTCTACTGGAGCGACTTCAGGACTATTCGGGGCTGAGGCAGCGTTGGCACTTGGTGTTTGGCCAGGAACTCGCGGACTCGTAGCGCGTTGTGGCAAACACCTTGGGCACGCGCTTGGCGCACTCTTTCCTCATCGTTAAATCTTCAGCAACAATGGGAAACACAACAGAAGATGACAATTTCGGCTCATTGGCAACCATACTGATGCTCAATTGACGGTCAGAGTCCAACAATTGTCGAACATTAGACACATTGTTGTAGGTTTTGCTGATTGACGGCCGACCAGAGCGTTGTTCGTCGTGAACTTTCCCTCTCCGATGTAAAGAAAGCTGAGGCGGGTGTCCCCCAGGGCTCTCTCCTCAGTCCATTCTTGTTCAATTTATTCGTCAATGACATGCCGACAACGCCCCACACGTCCCTATACATGTATGCAGACGACACCGCCATTGCCGCAACGTCGCGTGTGCGCTCGGCGAACATCCGACGCCTCAACACCCACCTACGGAAACTTCAAAAGTGGACCAAAACATGGAAAATTCGGATAAACGCGGACAAAAGTACTCATGTCCACTTCACCCGACGCCGCCCCCGCACACCACACCTGTCGCTTACTCTACATGCACACTGCATTCCGAGAGCTTCGTCGCACCGTTTCCTTGGCGTCATTCTCGACAACAAACTCACCTTCAAACCCCACCTGGACTCTTGCCGTGCGAAAGCCAACGTTGCTGTCAATCAACTCCGCTGTCTTGCGTCGGCGGCTTCCCCGATCAGTCATACGGACCGGGTGCGCCTATTCACGGCTATCGTGCGGCCCAAATTTCTTTTTGCCTGCCCAATTTTTGCAGTACGGAAGACGATATGGAAACACCTCGAAACAATACAAAACATCTCCATCCGGCGCTTGTTAATGGTTAGCCGCCTCACGCGGATGGCCGAGGTGCGTGCCGCTCATCGTCTTCCGTCCGCCGCGGACTTCATCCGCTCTCAGGTCGCGAACTTTCGTTCGCGACCTGAGAGCGGAAACGAAAGAACGAGAGAAGAAAGAAAGAAAGAAAAGAAATTTCCAGCGAAACTGGAAATGCTCTGCTATCCGACATCTGGGATTACGATATCAACTATAAGCATACATATACACTGCCTAAGGACGTAACTCGCCTATGAGTCTTTCCTATGTCTGTTACCATAAAGTTTTATTCATTCTCCTCTTAGTGCTAGTTTGTATTCCACCTTAGTCCACCTGTACGGACAATATTCCAAATTCACACATATTCTTTCAAATTGTATGCCATGTAATAGCTTTTCTCCGCCAAGTTTAACCTAGTTTCTAAATGAGCCGTTACCTGTCGGCTTCAACCTCTGTTATAGCGTAGCTTACTTTAAATCATAAGTTTCTCGTCTCTCACAAACAACACGCACACGAATGAGATGTTTTTTTTTTGGAATGTCATGGCTTTATCTTGTTTGTTAAATGACCGGTTAGGGTGGGTTTTCGCTCACCGGGACGGTGTATATAGTATGTGCCCGTATGGGCCGACAATGAACGCTTGGAGGTCGTCGTGAACTTCTTCCCGGCCTTCCTTTAAAACCTTTAACCATATCGATAATTGTGAGTAGGGCAGAGCAGAGTCCCCGTAAACCTAACGACTCATTTTTTTAGTCACTTCAAGAGTTTTTTCAGTTTAGTACAAAACTTGGTAATCGCGTAACTTTACTTTATCGTAGATTCCATTTTTTCCGTGACACGGTTGGCGCGCAGAGATTTACAATGACTAACGTCCTGCCGTTTACACAGCTTGTAGAGCACTGAGACCAACTTTGCGGCAAACCTTATGGTCCACTTCACCTAGTCCAAGTGATTTGATCCAACTCCAACGGGTAGGAGCGGCGCGGGAAATGTAATTGCATTACTTTTGGAACGGACACTATATTACCAATTGAAGTGTTAAACGTAACTAGGGAAGATAATCTTTGTACATAGAGTGGCACAATGAAGTATTTTGTGACATTAAATTATACATAAGCGGGCTCATTTGACATGGACGTTTTTAATTATGAGATATAACTTTTATAATTTTCTATCAAAATATGAATAAAAAAATGGTTGGTTATCATACCAAAGTTCTTTCACACATTTCTTAGACGCAATGAACTTGCAGCCGTTTGCACTAGCCCAGAGAGACTGGGACGCAGCGAAGGGTAGCGGCACCTGGGGGGCAGAGAGTACATAGATAGTGCAGGGCCACACCTTTGGGGAATACGCGCCGCCGAAGGCCAGCAGGCATCCTGACCGAGGGGATGTCCCGGGGGGATTGACGCATGACGAATACGCGTGGGGCGCCCTTGACAGGAGGACATGGATCTCCTCCACGTGCGGTGACCACCGAACGCCACCACGTCTCCGGAGGGAGGGACGCACTTCCAACAGACTCTCGGTTCATTATGTGGACTGGGGCCAATGCCGGAGAATCTAAGTGGGCGGAGAAGGGGATATTTTATTATTCCTTTGCTTGGCAGTCTCTTTCCGTGTGGTTTGTGGGTTTGAATTGAGGGAAACGGCATTTGGCCAACCGGGCTATCAACGAGACCCCAAAGATTATCAATGTTATAATGGGTGTGGTGGGGGGGACTTGGCTTTAATACTCACGACGGCACTTTAACCGATTGTGGGAAGAAGTCGCGTGACAATTATTACGAGTATCCTTTTCAACGGAAGCTCGTCCGCGATTAAACAAGAGCTGGGAGCAGTCAATGCGATTAGGGCACCGCAGAGCCTTGGTCGCTTCGAGAGTGGTCAACCATTTTTCATTTCCTTTTATTTCAACGAGGAATAAATTCGCAGGTTTTATCACTGCAACCTTTTTTATCCGAGTAGGGTGGTCACAAATTAACGCCGCTTCACATTTTCTTTTCATCCAATGACCCACAGTGAGTTGTTTTAGTAGTCATTAAAAAAAATTAGTTTAAATTATTTCGCGATCCAAAAAATACACAGCCGTAAATCGAGTTATTCTAACACGAGCAGTCTATAATGTAATTATACTTTTGAAGCGCAACCAAAATTGCTCAGCCAATTTGATACTGTGACATTGGTGAAACTTGGGAGATGTATCCCCAAGCGCCCGAGACGAAATAATTCAGATTTAATAGAATTATCAACATAATTCCAAAAACATTATTCATACAGGGCAAAATCTAACATAATGCAAAATGCTAAAAATGCTAATAATAATAATAGGACAAAAATGTCGAAGCGCGTTGTAGTGTTGAAGTTGCCAAGGAACGGAAATGTATTTTCTTGCCCTGATGACCCTTTTTCGGAGTCTATCCAGCACCTTCAGGTAGTAGGCAACGTCAAATAAAATGAATAAACTCCTCATGGACCACTCCTTTACTGTCGATAAAGACAATGTGCATTGTTTTCACTTTTGATTTGCTCGTTCTTGCCTTTTTGGGCTTGGGGAACTGGTCGGCACTGTGCCACATTCGCATTTTGTTTCTGGCTCGTATTCAAAATTCCAAGTTTTATCACCAGTATTGACGTTGTCCAAATAATCAGGTTCATTTTCAATACGCGGCAAAAGTTCACTTGAAATTTCCCCTCGGTTGGTCTTTCGTGACACGGTCGGCGCGCAGGGGTTTATAATAACTGACGTCCTGCCACTTCCACAGCTTGAAAAGCACTGAAACCAGTTTCAAAATAAAGCTTAGCGTTTCTTTCACCTACTCCAAGGGGTTTGATTCCACTCCAACCAATAGGTGCGGTGCGGGAAATTCAATTGCATTAACTTTGGAACTTACCCTGTTTTATGGCGGACTGTCACGGTACTCTTTGAATGCCTCAACGGTATTGGTTATTAAATCCACGAATGATCGACATCCACCACCAAAGCAACTTCACATATTTATACAGAAAGACTAGATGCGCATCCGCTCTTCCGGGAATCACATCGTCACATTTTAACCCCCACATCTTTAGAGACCCCTATTTAGTCCCCTCGCGTTGTCCCCACCGGACGACAGCAAGCCCACTGCATGGCTTTGGCATCCGAACATCGCCGTTAATTCCGATGCAAAAACGGGCAACGACACACCATTCTTGCCCACTCGTCCTCCTCACCCGAGCACCTCGACTACCCGCTCCCTTCATCACGCCCGTAGGCTGCAAAACACGAGGATTCATCACGACTGACAAACGCCACAATGGCGGATGATTCGCAAGGTTCTCCGCTGGGCTGAAAACGCCATGCCTGGAGCTAAAAAGTGGGTTTTCAATAAATCCCCTCGGGCGCACGTAATTAGGTACAAGGTTTGAGTTTAGAAGGCGGGAACGACCGCAAAGGGTTGAGGTTTTGTTTTAGACTTGACACCTCCAAAGACCCTGGCACTGGAAACGAAGCATTGTTTCGCAACCACAAAAAGGGAACAGAGGTCGTATAAAACACAAACTAACTCAGGCCCCGATCATTCTGGCGTTGCGGTATCCTATTCTCACCCTTCTACTAAAGAGGTCGCTGATTCTATGCGCGGAGGTTTAGCTGCAAGTATTCTTCATCGGAGGAATGGAAGGGTGAAAAAATATAGACCATTGTTTATAACTCTCCTTTGTAGGATTTTAACCTTAAAATGATGGGCACTGTAATTGAAAGTATCCACAGACAACAATACTACGGATCAGTGCATAAATTCTTTTAAAAATATCATTAAAAATAATTTATATAATGACATAAATAATTGCGCAATATTTCAGCCACGAAAGATTCCTGGGAAACTATTAACATAAAAGACTGTTTGCCTTCGTGTCCATATTGGCAGATTGAATCAACAAGTAATTTTACTCACGGTGGCTCCATATTCATCGTTATATTGCCAAATTAACTAACTTTCTAATACGGTACAATGATTAATCTTCATATAATTCGCTAAAAAAGATAGGATTCCGAAAGTGGCTATTTACAATAAAATTAGTTTCATGTGTTGGGGCCACATTTTGCAGATCCATATATACTTACACCTTTGTGGAAAAGAGACTGATTTATTTATATGGTTTGCACTGCTCATCTACATATTTACTCCAATTGAAAAAAATTGAAAAGAACGATAAATGTCCTGAGAAAAATCTGATATTCTAAGAGATGCCAAGGTAGAATAAAAGCGGTTTAATACCTAAAGACGTAAATCTTAGGCATGGATGGCACATGGAGATTTAGGGTAGAGAGAAAAATCGCATAAAGGGGGCGAAAAAGGCCGCCGAACTCGCCCCTTCCGCTAACCACACTCCCACCACGAACAAACAAGCCCCTCTTCCATTCAAGGAGATCCTCGGTGGGGCTGGAGTTAAATTAGACGACGGCGCCAAAAACGGATTGCCGAGTGAAAGAGAGCCAGCTTTTTTCCTCGATCGGGAGCGGAGAGAGATGGGCAATAATGAATTTGGCGAAAAGTAGATGTATTTGGATCGTGGATGTGGTTGGGCGAAGTGTGTGACAGTGAGGAGAAAATCGGGGGCTAGGAGGAGAGGGGTTTCACGGGAGTGACAAATTGGAGTGCCATTGGGGAGTTAGAAGGGCGTGTGTGTGTGTGCGGAGGGAGGTTGGGGGAGAGGGTGTGGCAGATCGAGAATATGGCCGGGACGTAGACGGCGCATCCGCGTGGCCTTGTTCCTCGCCGCGAGGCCAACAAACGGCTCAAACAATCACACACGCTCAAACGCTCATTTCGCTGGAATTAATCCCGGAGCGGAAGAAATTACCGTAAGGGGAGGAAGAGGAATGGGTGGGAGGGAGGGCGGGCCCGTAGAGACCCGACGACGGGGGTGCACGTCCCCCGGGAGTCCAGGCACACACGGCAAACATCACGGTACACTCCCGGGATGACGAAGATGCAGCGAGAACTGGGGTGGGGGTCGCACCCCCGCGGGCGAATCCCGAAAAGAATATTAGTCGTGGTTGAATGGTGGTGTGGGGGAGGAGGGCGAACGGCGCTGGTGTAGGGCAACGGCACACGTGGAGGGCGCGACAACCGATGCGGAGGGGGACAGGGGATAATATAAAAGAAGAAAAAGTACGATAAAGAAAAGGTTTCGGTCGATGGGTTGCCTGACGGAATAAATAACAATTACGAGGTATAAGGGGAGGGAAGAGATAAAGATTGGGAAAGAGGCGGGGGATGGAGAGAGAGAGAGACTGCTTTTTGATATTGCATATTGTTTTTTCTTTTTAATTTTACCTTGGCCAGAGACTATAAAATGTCCCCCTCTTCCCAACGCCCGGGGCTCTCATAAAACGTAATTTGTTTTCAACATAGAGGCGGGTAGGTGTATATGGTTCCACCCACCGTTCTTCGTCTTCTAGGATATCTTTCTCAAAAGGAAAAGGGAGAAAGATGGGAAGAGGGAGTGAAAAAGTGAAGGGAGAGAGGGATGAAAGGGGGAATAACACAACGGAGGGATTAATGCGACCGCCTCGCGGGACCCCCTTCCCCCCGGAAGACGGGGACGTCTCGACCTCGACACTGTCTTCGCTCTTCCAACTCCGCTCCTTCCGCTGAGATCCTTCTCCCCCGCATTTAGCCTTAGTTGAATTACGACACAACCAGAAAGTTGGGGATATCCAAGGATGCAGAGCGAATGGGAAGGGGTGACGTGATAAATCGGAGGCAAAAAAACATAATTTAGTAAGGGAAGGATATCGGACGCCAAGATTTGGTTTCGGGGAAAGATCTAAATTGGCGACGGCGTGGGTTGGGAAAGGGAAAGAGAGAAGAGGGGGAGGAATGATAGCGGAGAAATTATATTTCCTCCCCCATACCTAAATATTTCGGAAGTTTAGCAGTCAATTCGTACAAAAAACACATGTAAAACAACTCCTTAAAAAGAGTCTCCTTCCTTTAAAGGGGCATCCTTGCCCCAAACAAATATTTCAAAGTTCCATCGGAAATAATGGAAAACCCACAATAATTTCGGAATTTCCAGTAGCGACTACTACAGCAGGCACTTGCAACAGTAACGAAAGTTACATTTTGATTGTTATGCAATTGCAAAAACCTTGACGTAAAACTGGTTAGAGTGCTTTTTACTTTCAATATGTATTATGTGGTAAGATAAGCATATTTACTTCGGCATATGCACTTATCAATGAATTCTGAGTGGGACGTCCGCGAAATATGATAAATGCTTAAGTTTACTAAGAAGATTCTTCTGCTGCCATTGATGAAAGAGCCAACACTTCTTTTAATGGAACGGCCACCGTCCGTTAGCTTCAACAAAATGTCGTAATAGTTCAACAAGTGCTGTTTAAATAGGCGAACTAAAATGTTCTTTTCATCAAAGTGCTTCCTATTAGATCGTGTAACTACTGTAGGAGTAACGCTATTCCTCGCATCCTGATGAGTTTCTCGTCGTACTCCGATGCGGGTTGCTGCAACCACCGAAATATTGGTCTACAGCGAGTTTTTATATTCTTTACTATTGTTTTCCTATAATTTTCAAAGCTATTGTCTGTATACATGAGTGCGCACTGGACATTGTTGATCGTCAAAAAAGGCGTAATTTCTTAGAACAAGTAGCATGCATGTGTGTGAGAGTTTTGTGTGTATATATATGTAGGTATATATATATATATATATCCCCTAACCAGATGTGTGAATTTCACACACCGTCGGGCTTAGTAATTGGTGAACTCTACAATCACCTACCAAACCGACCTTCGGGTTGAATACTGTTGTGTATATATATATATATATACTCAAACTAGAAAATCCCGCCATACGGCAAACAAATATTATTTTAACCATAAACACAGTATTCAACCCGAAGGTCGGCTGGGTAGGTGACCTTAGAGTTCACCCAATATTAAGCTCGACGGCGTTGTGAATATTCACACATCAGGGTAGAGGGGCCAGTTCCTTTCCCTGCACCGGTTATGGTTTCCCAGGAAAATCTGTTACCCGTAAAAGCTTGGGTGGAGCTGCAGGTGCCCAGAGTGCCTTGCTCGGGAATCGAACCTGGGACACTCCGTTCAGTAGTTCAATGCTCTACCCCATGGAATACCGCGACCCACATACATATTATGTTCGTCTATAGTATATATATATATATATATATATATATATATATATATATATATATATATATATATGTATGTATATGTATGTATGTCTCTATATTTCACATTGGAAAACCCAATATTATCTGTATTTCCCCCCTCCATCTCCTATTTCATACTTTCTAATTTTCCTTATCTCAGCATCGCCCTAAAATTCAAAGCCCCTGTTTACACTTGTTCAACCATACTCTGCACATCTACTTTCGATTTCTATTCTCCTCCATTCGTCTCTGTGCGAAGATTTAATCATTAATTCATATACTTCGGAAGTCTGATTAAAATTTCATTGCTGGAGAAGCCCAGCTTCAAAATTTTGAATTTTAGCCATGAGTTCGTTTATGAGGCAAACCAAATAGACAATGATGCCAGAAATGACATCCATCGCTCTGTTACAATTAAAATTAAATAACTACATCACTCACCCCTTGTATCAACTGAGACAAGGACATGGTACCGTACACACATGACACTCACCTGAAATGAAAAAAAGTAATTACATGGTGAATACAGACACAAAGAAAGACAACATGGGTACAATAAAATTTCTGAGTCATACTCCTTTTTCCCTCGCAATATTTACGCTAAAGATGCATCATCAATATTGAAAAATGAAACCAACTGGCATTTTATTACCTCCAGTGAGATTGACAAAAATACTGTCGGCATTTCTATTTATCAGGAGTTAGTTAGTTCTCAGATTTGATGAAATAAACTGTTACATTGAATTTCCTAATATATGCATAAAAAGGTTTTATAACTATAATTTTTATCATAGGACACAATTAATAAGAGAAAACCAAAGAAACCTGATTAACAAAAATGAATAACTTCTCTTTTTGGGGGAACGCGGGCAACGGTATGCTTGCTATCCATGTTATTATCAGCTGATTTGAAATAATGAAAATAAGCCTGGGCTAATATCAGACTAGTAAAGGATACATCATGTGAGGATTACAGAACAATAAGCTTGATATCCCACGCAGCTAAATTTATTCTCAGGATCATCAACAAAAGGATAGAGAGTAAGGCAAATGATTACTTAGGGGATGATCAGTTTGGGTTTGGGAAGGGGAGAGGTACGCAGTAATGAGATCACTAATCGAGAGGAATATAGAATACAAACCGGGACGTATTTGCCTGTTTCGTAGATTTCGAAAAAGCGTTTGATAGAGTGAATTGGGAAAATTAATGCGTGTATTGCAGAGAATAGGAATGGATTGGAAGGAATGGAGACTGATCCGCAACCTGTACATGTCTCAGACTGCTCAGGTGCGAGTGGGGAACGGAGATTCCGGATGGGCAGTGTTAGGAAGAGGGGTAAGGCAGGGTTGCTCATTGTCACCGGTGCTGTTCAACGTGTATGTGGAGGAAATGATTAAAGAGGCATGGAAGAACTGGAGGTAGGAATGAAAGTCGGAGGGGAATTCGTAAAATCGTGTTAGGTTTGCTGATGACCAAGCATTAGTTGATCAGTCAGCCAAGGGGTTGTAAGCATTGCTGAGTGAATTGGAGGTTCAGTGCGATAAATATGGGATGAGAATCAATATTAGTAAAAACAAAGGTTATGCGATTTTCCAGAAAGAAAAAAACTAAGCTAAATATTAAATGATAGGCGGGGAAAAATAGAGCAGGTAGAACAGTTTACATATCTCGGAAGTGTTTTGGACCAACACGGTCAAAGTGGTAGGGACGTAAGGAGAAGAATTGCGCTAGGCAAGGAGGCTTTCTCAAGGAGGAGGGAGTTGATGACGGGGACGTTGAGTAGGGATGTTAAGGCAAGACTCGTAAAAAACTCTGATATGGAGCGTAGCTATGTAGATTTGTAGGTAGGTTTGAGAATTTTCCTATTGCCAGTTTTTCACCCTGAATAACTGCTCAATAGGAACATTCTCAAACCCTCAACCCAATACACTCCTCTCCCCAAACCAAACCGCCCAAAATGCCCTAACCTTATCACCACTTTCTTCCCCGGAACCCACAAAATTAAACATATATCCGTGAACTGTTCCCAATTATTAACAATAGGCAATCCACATCACATTTATTCCCAGATTGTCCCTCCGTTTCGTTTTAAACGCCCGTCAAACTTGCGAGACATCTTCAAGTCAAAAAAACCACCTACGAGCACCCCTGTCTCTTCCCCGCCCCTGTCCGCACCATGTAACTGCCCACCGCTGTAAATACTGCCATCTCCTAAGACCCTCCACGTCCTTTATTACCAACTCCCAACCCAAAGCCCACCTGAACCTCAAAAAACATTATATATCGCCTCTCCTGTAACTTCTGCCTTGCCTTTTACGTGGGTGGAATGCACGACCACCCCTTTCCCTCTGAATGAATAACCACCGCTATTCCACCCAATCTCCCACCTTCCTTAATTATCCCATCCCTACTCACACTGCTTCCCACAACAGTCTTTTGATGACTGCTTCTCCGTTTCGGTGATTGAAACCCTTCCCAATTCCGCTAGTAGCATAGAGGTGAGAACCCGCGAGATGGCACATGTCTGGGTGCTCCAGTTTTTTAAACCCCCCGGGATGAACAAAGCCCACTGGTTTCATCCAATTCTGCCTCAATTTCCCCTCCCCCACCTTATCCGCTTCCTATTGACCCCTTACCTCTCCTCCCCTCACCCTTCTCCTGCGCATCTCCTCGCCGCTCTTCCCCGGCAACGCCATTCTGATGACGACGGCCGGGCCGTCGAAACGCCAATACATACTGTGAGTGTCCTTCCTTTATGTTTCTGCGTGTTGAATATTTTGTATCCGTGTGTTTGTATATATATTACAAAATGCACATGACCAAATTTTTAAGTTATGTTAATGTGAATTGGGTCGATGAACTAGATTCCATTCTAGATTCGGATATTAAGTAAGCAAAATTAGATTGTCACTCTAGATGGCGCATAATTTCTCAACGCAAGATTGGTGGGAATTCCTTAATTCTTCTGTGAATTTTTAGTCGCAAGAAAAAAAAGAGCCGTGTCCTAAGAACTATGGCGCCTGGATCCTCTCTTGCGGAAAGTACGCGAGAACTACCCCGGAACCACCCCCTCCCGCCCGCACACGCTGGACAAGGCCCCGCCGCCGGCCAGGCGACTCGAAAAGCGGAGGTTGGGAGGAGGTGATGGGTGCGGTGATTGAGGGGGTGGAGGACCCTGGAGACGAATATAGGGGCCCTAATTCCTCCCTCCCTTCTCCATCCCCTCCCCCCTCTCTCTCTCTCCTCACCACGGCGGAAGTCGTTAAAGGAAGAAGCTTCAGGGAGTGGTGGGAGGGGGTGAGTTGAGGGATGAAGAGACTGGGGGAGGGATGAATAAGCGGTAAAGGCCGAAACATTACGCGTAAAAGGCCACTCGAATAAGCCTCCCAGAGAAAGGAGGGGGGAATGAGGTTGTAGGAGAGTAGATCTCTTGGTAGGAGCCCCCCGACACTCCCATCGCACCCCCTCCTCCCGCCCCCCAAAATCCTCCATCCGCCACGGAGTGGGCCGCTGAGGTTTTCGAGGAAGACCGAAGGAAGTGGGTACGGGAGAGGACACGGTAGAGAAACCATCCACCTTTTCTTTATGAGAGGTGCGGTGGAGGTGAATGATTTATATATTTGTGTGAAGCCATGGAGAGGAGACGGAGAGAGAGGGGGAAAGGGGTTCAATTTCCTTGAGGGCCTCCAGCCAAACAGCGGTTCTCTCGTGGGAGAGGCGTGGGCCAACCGACATTTTCCCGGCCAATGATTTCGCTTTGTGCGTCATTTTGCGACCGATGCGGTTAGTCATTTATGAGTTCTTCATCCTCGAGTTGGTCGGGAAAAAATTGCAATTCCACGGTGAGAATTAAGACGGATCACCTTCTGGACGGATATTCCGAGAGCTACGCTTGATGAGGGTAGAAAAATAAAATGCGCGCTTCCACATAAAGATTTAATACTTCACACGACCATGATTTCGATGATTAAGAATCACCTGATGATGATGCGCAGTGTGGAAACATTGGTCATGTGAAGCATTATATTTAAATTTCGAAGTTCAAAGTTTCTTTTTCCACCCTCATCATGAAGTAATTTCACAAAGTAAAGCCTGAAACTGTTATGTTTAAGCAACGTCTGAATTTACCAAACCAAACAACCATTATTGACTCGCCATATATATTTTTGTATTTCCTCAAAAGATTAAAAGCCAAATTTTTAAGCAGTCGCAGATAGAAACAAATATTCCAGAGTTGAAAGGAACAAGAGAGTAAAACTGCACGGTTTGTGAAAATGTGCCAACAAGTGAATGAAAAGCAGCAAATGCTCTACGTATAATGAGTGCCAACCTGAACTCGTCCGAGACTGCTAGGATTGCATTGCTGGTTTGAATCCTCAAATAGTATTTAGCACTGAATGCCTACCGTTTTATTTTAATTTCAATATCTAAACAACAGAATACCGTTTTGGTTTAATTTGAATATCTAAAAGTCAATTTCAAATACATTGGAAGCAGTAATAAAATAACAAAAACTCTGGAGAAACACCTGGAAATTCCTATTTTAGGAATACATTACGAATGCATATTTTGGAAAAGCTACTTTAAAGAAGACTGGAATCTCGTTATTATGAACCGGTGTCAGATAGTTATTAAAAGTGGAGGCCTTCGATAATTGAGGAATCAACGCTTAATTTAACATGAATTGTAACTGATTACAAATAGCTCAAATTGTAGGATGTTGTGTACGACATTGATGAAAAAGTTCAAGAGTCAATGTGTTGGCAGTTCTGAATATATTTTTAAAAAGTAAGAAGATTACCATACCAAATGGATAACATACTTGCTTTTGCTTCACATAATTTAAAGCCACAAGTGAGAGAGTGCCACATCAATATATTATTACCAATATATCCTTTCCAGACTATAGGTCCCGTTACTTTTATTATGATACTGTGGCACTTGCGGAGTTTTCGGTATGTTACATGTCGCTAAATAAAAAATAATACATGCCATATTCAAACAACTAATATTCGGCGGGAAAGAGACAAGTGCTTAATAAAACGAAATCGTTATTTAAAACTTTTGAGGTGCGTAAGCCGATTAATTAAATCCCTGTAATGCTTGAAGGGAATGCATGCTTGTCACAAAATGTCACCATAATCTCTCTGAATCCGTTGGAAAACCATTGCTTGGATCCCGGAGTTGAAAACAATTATTTATTCAGTTTTTTATATGGACAATTATTTACAATTTTTTGGCACAGTCTGAGTTATTCATTTAACTAGCCAATGCACAACTAAAGTTTAAGCAATTAAATGAAAATGATCTATCTAATTAATTTTTAATATAATGCAACCATTTCAGAGAGTAAAAATCATTTGCCTTGACCGGGATTCGAACCCGGATCCCTCGATATCCGGCCGAGTGCTTTAACCAATTAAGCTACCGAGACGTCCTCTTACACTCTGAAATTTTGGGGGCTTTAAAGGAACAAGATGTTATGACGAAATACCGTACATACAATGTCACAGGCATTCGTAGTCGTGCGCGACGTGCCACAGTCCACGATGTTAATAAAGCCAATTTCAAACACTTAGGCTGTTCATACCTTAGACAAATTTCAAGAAACTGTAACAGTAACTTTAACGGAGTCACCCGCTATGTGTGCATTACAATGCACACATAGCGGGTGACTCCGTTAAAGTTACTGTTACAGTTTCTTGTAATTTTTAATAGCTAGTGATACATTTATAAAATGGTATGTAAATTTAAATGAAGAGAAAATGGTCCATTAAATGTTTTAATTGCCATGGTGAAGTTTTGGTAGCATTAAATGCTCTATTTCTGTTGGCCTCCTTTTTCTCCTTATGGAATGTTACTGGCACGTCAATGAATTGGATCATCCAATTACAGTTCGGAATGATCAAATAAATAATGCTCAACAATAACTTTACCGGATTTGGATAAGAACTTTCCCATATTTTTATTGTTTGACACCAAATGTTCAATCGAAAAAATAGGAGCTTACAATTACAATCTCCTCCTGAAACAATAAAACTAGATTAAGTCACTGTAAAAAGAAAGTTTAACGAACGCCCATTTAGCGTGCGAGGCTATCCAACGGATAACTCTATCCCGAGTTTGGTCCGCCACAATATTGCATCGTCAACGGTTATTAGTCCGTAAATCAGTTTAACTTAGATCTCCAATTAGTCCTCGTATCAGCTGATCTCTTCATTTCAACACATTTCTTCCCTTGGAAGCCTATTATTGTGTCCTTCAAAGGACCTGACACGGGGGATACCATCGCAGTTTATTCCAATCACTTTTTCTGATAACGACTGTGTATTGTGCTTGATGATGAAATTGAGGGTCGAATTAGAGAGAAGCAATTTCGGCATATTTAGATCTCCAGGGGCAGATAATGCTTGGCTCCTCCTTCATCTCCCTCCATTACCTAACAATCCTCTTTTTCGCCGGACATTACCACAATCCAAATAAGTCATTCTTTTCCAGATGATAAAAACTGTTACTTCTATCATGTTCTAGTCTCCTCCATCGCAGCTGACCTTTCCTCATTCGATTTTCCCTTCGCTGAACTCAATTTTCCATCCAAACCCAAACCCACGTAAAATGCGACGTAGCTGGCGAGTGAGTTGAGAGTAACGGCTGATTGGGGGACCGGAGTTGAAATCCAGACGATGCTCGCTCAGGAACGACGAGTTGCTCACGCTATACGGCTGCTTGCTCCAGCTAGGCGCAACCCTATTTCTGGGTACAATTTACTGAATTAAATTTATAAAATGACCCATTTTTAAAATCTGAAAGAGGTTGCACGAAAAATACTCCTCTTCCGCTTTTTGGGACTCTCTTCTCAAACGCACTATGAATTAACATTTGATACAGCCTTCATTGGGAGCAAAGGTGGCCAGGCGCACCAACACGACAATGAAAAAATCAGCAGACTTAGGACGTAACACGTATTTGAATTCGGAAACAGTGAATATATTGAATATAAGCATTCATATTTTCACGAGTTCTATTTCGTAAGTATTAAAAATAAAATAAACGAATTGAAATATCTTCATATGTGATTATACGGATATCCCAGCATTCAATGCCTAACAAAATCTACCTGTGAAACTCCAAAACTGAATTTTTAATCTGGTCACTCCTCCTCCAGACCAGACAATGTGGAATTAAAGCATTCATATAATGCTCTGTAATTATAACATCACGCAAATCTGTTCCATTGTCTGTTGCGTTTCCATTGTGAGAGAGCAAATCAACAGAGAGATTACCCTTCAGCGCCGCAGCCGCAACCGTGACGCCTTTTAATACTATAGTATGCCATCAAATCCCCTCCATTATTCATTCCCCTCTTCTCTTGGGGTATACACCAGGAACATGCATTAGGGCAGAACTCGCTGCGATAGCGCAAGAAAGACCTTTGCCGATAAAGCGAAATCGGGGAGTGTAATCCTGCTGGTGTACGTGGAAAAATTCTGCTCCACGCCGTCCCCACATCCTTGCTCCTTGTTTTAATCGAAAGAATAAGTTTAGTAGGGTTAGGATGAAAGAAAACATTGTCTTTAACGAAGCGCAGATTAAAATTCACGCGGCTACCGTAAAAAATAATAACTTGCTCAAGAAATCAAACAATCTACCTACTTTATTACCTAAGTATGTTCCACGTCACGTTAGTAAAAAACTCAAACAGTAATTTCACTTTGAGCTTCGAGAAGAAACAAGAGTAAGTTCTCATAAAAGGGGGTCTGAGGATTTGAAATTATAAAATGCATTGATAATAATAATTGATAGCGTTGTCTACGAATATGTTCCATGAGATTTCGAGTTCACTGGGCTTATCCCGTGTTTTGCCTCCGCATCATATACATGCATGTGATTATCCGAAAAACTGTGCGAGGAAAAGGATGTGGAAGTGGGGGACATACCCCAGAAGATGTGGCTTTCACATTTCATGTGCGAGTATAAGGTAAGTGTATGCATTGTGGTATTACAGTTTGAAGGAATTCAGCCTATTTATTTATACTTAAATAAACAAAAAAATAATCCAAAAATACATTTTCCGAACAAAAAATGCTTCTCACGTATGGAAATTGGACCATATCTTTTTCCGTTTTCGCTACGCTTACATTTATATCTGTTTTCCATCGCTAGCAGAGGATCTCATAACGTGAGTTTCCTCCGGAATCATCCCATGGCAAGGTTTCGCCGTTATTTTCCATAGCGAAGCGTAAACGTAAGTTTATTCATGAAGGATAGCCGAGCCGCTACTGCTTCACTCCGGAGAATTTCCACAGAAAATTCACCGACCGTTTTGCGTTCTCAGGCATTCAACCTCCTTGGTCATCCGCCAACAGGTCCGGTCTCCGTTCGGGTCGTCCATCCCCTGCGAGTAAGCGCGTCGTAAAATTCTGGGCCGGGAGAGGAGGTCGTGAATTTCTGGCCACCCTAACCTCGCAGACTGCTAGACGAATGGATTTCTTCATCCTGCCAAAACTCTGACCCCCCTCTCCAAGGATTGAGCTGTTCAAGGGTCACCTTGTGTTACTTGCGGGTCACCTCTTTCGGGGATCGGAGGCCAACTATCTGGGAATGGATTTGCGTCTTATACATGACGCTACTTTTATTGATAATCTGAGACGTCCAAGAGTCCCAATTAACAAATAAGTCTTCAGCAAACCTATTCCAGCTCCAATTTAAACTGCAATCAAACAGGGTGCGTTCCAAAAGTAATACAATACAAGTAATCAAAATGGGATCAAACCACTTAAAGTAGATGGGAGGAACCCTAAGCTTTGCCGCAAAAGCAGTCTCAGTGCTCTCCAAGCTGTTAAGCCACAGGATGTCAGTTATTGTAAACCTCATCAGTTATTGTTGACCGTGTCACGAAAGGCCAACCGAGCGGAAATTATAAGTGAAATTTTGCAGCGTATTGAAAATTAACCTTATTATTTTGCCAACGCCATTACTGGTGATGAAACCTGGGTTTTTTAATACGACCCAGAAACAAAACACTAAAGCTCTGAGTGGCACAGCGACCAGTCTCCCAAGCCCAAAAAAACAAGATTGAACAAATAAAATTGAAAACAATGCTCATTGGCTTTTTCGACCTTAAATGGGTGGTCCATAAGGAGTTTGTTCCTCAAGGACAGACAGTTAACGCTATCTAGTACGTATGTGCTGGAAAGACTCAAAATGTTGTGAAAGTGTTGTAAAAGTATTGAAAAATGTCCATCAAGACAAGAAAAGATATCTCCCTTACACGGCAACTCCAACACGACAACGCACCTTGCTACAACGCGCTACGAGTCCGCCAGTTCCTGGCCAAACACCTGGTGTCGACTCTGCCCCCCCCCCCCATATAGTCCCGACGTCGCCCCAGCAGACTTATTTTTGTTCCTTCGGTTTAAGACAACCACTTGAGCTATTGAGGAAACGTAATTTACAATGTATTCTACGAGGGGTTTAAGAAACCAAGTGTCCCGAAGAAGTTTAGAGCATCGACCCGGCCATTCGAAAGATCCGTGAAATGAATGAAAGGCGTATTTAGCGGCGATGGGATGTTGAAGACTGTAATAGAGGGGAGAATGTTGGGCAAGCGAGGAAAGGGCAGGAACAGGATAGGGATGTTGTACGGGATGAAGGGAAGAAAGAAGTAGTCAGAAATGAAGAGGGATCTGATGTAGATTAAGTGGCTGGATTGTGTTTTGTTCGGAGTGAAAAAATATTTATTTTGTGAATGTGTCCATGCAAACCTATCTTAGCCGGTAGATTACTTAATAACAATAATACTAAAACATATAATAACGTAGTCAAATTCCCTGGAATTTTATAAAACATAGTGGTTTACGTAATCGAAGTTATCGAGGATAATTGATTAATTCCATCTAAAAAAATCCATTAGAGGTTAAAGAAATATTTTATTTATTTTATTATTCAATATTAATATAAATTCAATTATTTACCCAAGGCACCAATTCAATTATTTACCTTGGAATAGGCATTAATATTTTCCCAAGGAAGGGAAATGTTATGAGTCGAGTATTTAAAACGGTTTACGATCCGATCCGGTGGGATTGTCCCATATGTTTTCAATTTTCCACTAATTTTATTTGAGGAAAATTGTAACATGCATTACATTTTGCAATTGCCTTCATGAGTGACCATAATTATGAGTCAAATTTCAAATTAAAATAGGATTTAATGAAGAATAAGGATCGAGGGAAACAGTTCCGCTGGTATTATTTAATTAATTACGTGTTGGATGAGCGGAGTAATTAGAATTTAATTAAATGTTATTCCCAAGTTGCAGACACGCAAGTACGTGAATCAGGAGCAATGCAACTACGGTATGACATGCTGTAGCTTATTTTTACGGAGATATCAAACGAATCGAGGTGGTTCGGTAGACGCGGGACGGTGTCCGTAGCATCCCATAAGTAAACTCAAGCGGTTCGATTTTCTAGGCAATAAGATTTCCCGGGAAACCGTATGCGGTGCAGTGACTGAGACCCCAAATCATTCATGATTTTCTCATGCCGTGAGGCTAAAATGAACGTAAATACCCCACGATCCAACAAAAAGGTGTGTGGCAGAGGATGCATGCACCAGATGGGATGGGTAGGTGATAATAGAGAAGGATATGGAAGAGGAAGGGGAAAGGGAAAAGAGATTTAGTACAAATCAATAAAATAACGTAGGAGGAAATAGTAATCCAAACAAAGGTTAATTCACCAAATAAATTAGTTATTTGTTTTTCAAAAAAGGGAATAAAAATGAAATATGACCGGCAGGAGATGTCACACAGAATTGAAAAGTAAAAAGTAGAAATTCTACTATTACAGGGTTCGTCCGGAAAATAAGTGTACTGGGCTCAGGAAAAAAAATTATTACACTTTTACATATCTTAAGCTAATATTCTTCAAAATAGGACCCTTGTGAGTCGATACACTTGTTCCATCGGCGTTCCCATTCCTGGAACGCTCCCGCGAAGGCATCATCGGGAACCTCTCGAAGACACGTCGTCACGGCCTCTTTGACGGCGTCCAAAGTCCCGTATCGCGTTCCTTTCAAACTTCTCTTTATCTTCGGGAACAGGAAGAAGTCCGGTGGTGCCAAGTCCGGGCTGTAGGGCGGGTGCGGCAGCGTTGCCACGCCGTGCTTGGCCAAGAAGTCCGACACGACAAGCGCGGTGTGAGACGGCGCATTGCCGTGATGCAGCCGCCAGATGTTTTTGATCGCTGGCCGGTCACGGGCGACTCGTTTACGAAGCCTGTCGAGCACTTGGACGTAAAATGCAGCATTTACAGTTTGTGTATTGTATTTGTCGTTCAAGTACAAATTCGTAGTGGACGACTCCCCTTTTGTCAAAAATCCGGAAAAAATCAGTACACTTATCTTCCGGACGAACCCTGTACATGGCAGACATGCAACTCATAGTTTCCGCCCCTTAATTCACAGGTGGGGAATGTGACACACCGCTGTAGGCAGCGGAAAGCGTGAGACATCTCCTCCCCCCTCCACAGAGAGAGAGAGAGAGACGAGGGATGAGAGGAGAAGCTTGAAAACAACAAAGGACAAAGAAAGGTAGGCGACATTATGCCGAGCACTACAGTCATTAAATGGCAGTCCCATGAGTCCATGCGGGAAAGGGTTCGATAATAAAATACACGAAAACAGTATTTGACAGTATTAAACAGGATTTGGGTAAAAATTTCCTTTACGCTGAGATTAAAAATGGAATTCTTGCTAACTCTAACCCTACAGTTACTATCCCGTATTGTCCGTGGGAAGGAGGAGTCCTCGATTCTGCTGGTTCTGGCATCTATTTCTCGAATTTTATATTCATGATCCAAGCGACCAATGTATGTTTGAGTGCAAATAATTTGCGGGACCTCGGCTCTAAAACACAGGTAAATACTTAACATTTATTTGAAAATCATGAAATCCTCTCGACAGTCCAAGATATATTAACGAGAGGAAAACGTTCGTAGAAAAAAGATCGCCTGATAATAAAAATATTTACTAAACCCTCGACTAAGAACGGATGCTCAGAGAAAACAGTTGAGATTCACATCATTTAACCCATTGCTAAACCGGGCGCCCGTGGAATGGAAAGGAATCCTCTCATGCCTCACTAATTGGCTGCCATGTCAAGAACGTGGGAGTTACGACGAGCCACCTGAAAGCGCCCAGAGGGACCGAAAATGCTGCAAAATGAATAATACTTTCGCCGTTCTATTATGTATCTAACCGCATTTCATGAATGCAATTAAATAATTCACTCCGGAATGAAAATAATAATGATCCAAGGACACTTTATAAATATTGCGTGATATATTTCTGATGTGTGGTTTAATTGTATTAGGATTTTCTTCTCTTGAATTTTGAAATATATGCTGTCAGCACTAAAAAAATGATGAGTTATAATTGAAATAAATCCTTCTTTTATAAATGACCTATTTTAACATTTATTGATGCACGTATATGAAACAAATAATTCATCTTATTAAGGTTGGTTTTTGGAAAATACTAGTAGGAAACATTTTGAAATTAACATTGAAATGTATGACATCACTGGCATAAGTTGCGTTTCCAAGACAATACGTATTCTGACAAATGGCCCCATGCTTTCTCTCACATCCAAAGGCCCCCAGTATTTCAACCTAGTTTAATTTAAGCGATGTGATTTTACTTTAGTTAAAACGGCCATGATAGAATCTCAATTAAACTGAACTAATTATATTTGATTACAAACGGTAATTTGTGTGCGTTCGGGCGACATGGATCAAATAGCCAACTAACCCTGGATGACCCTGGGAGAATGCCTTAGCTTACGATTTAACGCATCAATACAGGTTACATGTAACGCCATAATAATAATAATAACCCTCAATGAGACGCCATGTGGCACCAGTTGAAGCAAATCGAAATTGCAGAACAACAAACTCGTTCGTGGTCGTATATCACTCGCCTAGACTGTGGCAAGGGCATAGTTGAACCTTGACCTCAATGGAGTATTTGTAGGGGGAGTGTTCTTTAGGCAGAGATCTGCGGGAAATCTGTATGTTTAGAAATGAACACTCGCTTTGGCAAATGATTGGAAGTTCCCATCGATTCTATATAATCGTATTAATTAGTCATACCAAATCGTAAACGGAAAAAACAGAAAATTTTAACATGAAATAAAACTACTGTCTTAAACTATTTGTTTATAGTTGAACTCCCATCAATTCATTTGATGTGACCAAATGAGCGAATCGCACTGTTTTCAAGCTAGTCAACATATGCAAGTATACACGTATTCTCTACATTTTTCGTGCAGCATTTATTTTCACCATCGAATGCAATTTGCGCACTCCCATTATCTCGACGCCTATCATATAGAAGTCGCTAAAGTGTTTCTTCCGAAGTGAGTAACTCCACATTCGTCAAGAGACAACGCTGTCACTTTTATCCCATTATTAATTCATCCCTTTGCTTTCTCCTTCACTTCCTATAGCTAAAAAATTTTCATTTAATTAAAAAATTGTCTAAAATAACTTTTTACATCCTTCAAAACAATTCTTTCTTTGTTTCTGCTCTCGCAATCCGGATTCTTTCCTCTCTTTCCTGATATTTTCTGCATCTACATATTCTTCTCAATCTCTAAAACATTTTACTCTTCATTCCAAACTTCCTGCTTATAGATGCAAATATCTTATCCTACTCAAATTTCCTTGCACTCACGAGAATCTTTCGCTTACTTTCTCTGGGCGTCACCTCTCCTTCGCGTAACCCCACACCATTACCGCATTCTGAACACAAAACAGTCACCTATTTCAAACTCTGCCGAAAATCAATCACTTTTCCACTATCTAGGTTTTTACTCATCACACACCATTCCAGCTAGACATGCGTGTATCCTTTACTATGGATTCATCCTGTTTTCTCACATTTTTACCCTTTGACCCTTCACCTTGCTTGCAATTTCTCCGCCAATCTCTTTGAAATATTTTTGATTTTTTTTTACCCGTTCCTTTGATGTGTGTATTTTTTCAAAGGACTCTTATCCCTGAGTTATATTCATAGGCTCAAAATGATTCATGTAATTTTACTGCCTAATTTATGCCGTATTGTGTACTTCCCATGAAGTAAAACAACATACAACAGTACCAATCACATTTAATCATTCAACTTCGGTGTCAAGGTCCACCCGTTGATAAGGGTCAGTCTTCCGTGGTTGCTCACGTACTGACTTCCTACCGAGAGGGCCCGGGTTCGAATCCCGGATGTACCAGATATTTTTCAGTGGTATCCCGATCGCTACTTGAGGTGTTTTGTGGAGAGAACTCTGAATGGGTTCGACGTCCGACGGATGGGAAGTTAAACGGTGGAACCCTCGGCGCCTTTCGTTAAGAGTTGGCTAATGCAGACGACGGGTTTCTCTCCACCCTTCCTTTCCTGTCCATCGCTAATGGCGCAAATGACCTCAGCTGTCAGTCGCCTCCCCTAAAACTACTACTACTTATCTTTCGTGGATAGGGTTTCGGCTCTCACATTCAGCTGTTGATCAAAATATCAGTGACTCCGTGATAGTGATCCAAACAGCGTCAACTAACGCATTTGTTTGCAACCGTGGGGATACCTCATTCACCAAAAAACGTCAACTGTATACGCACCCGGGGATTTTCCTCTACGCCAAACGAGAAAGACGCGCCATTTTCCCGCGGGTAGCATTCCGCTTCACTCGTGTCCCGGATCTTATTTTGTTAATTATAGTCTGCTTCTTCTTTCACCCTATTCCCCAACTTGTCACGTCTACACACACACATCCTCCCCATCCCTTCCCTCACACCCACACCCCGTCTCTGTGTCCCCATCCCAGCACATCCTGCGAACCGAAAGGATACAATTACGGGAAGCTCTTCGCGTTCGACGCTTCCAGCTCCTCGGAAATCCCTCACGCTCTTCCCCGCCCCCCCTCATTAAGTCACCCCCCAACCCCTTCACTCCCTCACCACCCACGCCCCACCTTAAGGAACTCTGTCCTTATTCTCCTCCCTCCAACAAGCCCCTCTTGTTTCCCTCCCCGAACTCTCTCACACGCAAAACCATCCCTCCCCTAACTCCCTCCCAGCATCCCATCCTCCCCCGCTCCATATACTCGACCCCTCAGCGCCCCCCCCCTCTCTCTATCCCTCAATCCCCCATCCGAATCTCTATCCCTCTCTCCTCCTCCATCAACTAATGACGTTTCAAAACTTTGGGGTGGACGGCGTCATCGTCGCGCCCAAACAATTGGGTCCCACGGGGGATGGGAGGGAATTGAGAGAATGGAAGTGGGCACACCTATATTTTTCCCACCTCCCAGGCCTCTCTGCGCACAAAGGAAGGCACTAGACAGCCGGCGACGCTCGCAACGTTAAAGATTGATGTGTTATTGGGGACAGGAAGAGAAGGGAAAGAAGTGGGAGGGACGGCGTGGAGATAATGCGTAATGAGAAACTCACGTGAGTTCGTATCAATCCTCTCGGGACGTATAAAGGGGCGCTGAGTGATCGCAATGGTGTAACGTCCCATTCACGGGGAGGATTATTGCGCTGGATGTATACGCAGAATGTGGTGTGTGGCGCCCTGGATGGGCGGCCAGTTGGTGTTGGCCACAAAGCCGGAGGTCTGAAGTGATAAGTCGCGCCTCGGGAATCAACGTTGCCTTTATACGGTCGAGTTAATTGGCATTTCACTGATGAAATGGTGGGAGCAGTCACAAAACTTTGACGCTATTTTAACAGGAAATGCCGACACAGGCGAGGTGCGATAGGATTTAATTTTTAACATTTTGGGTGAAGGAGCACTGAATCTGGAAATTACTCCCATCTCATCGCGTGTTTTTTAAACCCCTCGTCCTTCATTTAACCTTGGCTTTAATTTAGGATTACCCCTTAGAATCAAGAACCTTGGATTTCTGTGGCAGGGGCAATGCTGGAGGTAGAACGGGAGTTGCCATTCGGTCGACCGAGAACTGTCTTGGCGCCCGAGAATCTAATTTTCCTTTGAACTCGCACAAAGCATTTTGGAAATTAACTCCCGAGAAGTGTTTTGAACGTCATTCAGACACCACTCGAACAATAAAAAAGTAAAATCCTGGTCACTTCATGGATAACTGTGTATTTAGGCTACTTAAGACTTAGGAGCTACTCGTACCCACATATCATATAAAAAATATATCATGTGAAGAAAAATATTTTCCTTCTTCCTGAAGAAGTTTTTCCGTCAAGCTTATTTAATAAAATTTACATATTTTCAGTATAATAACTTTTAATTTCTTTCCTGTACTAAAAATTGGAGAAAAATATTGGGGAATGAGTGAGAAACGAAGGAAAGTTTTGGACTCAACCTAATGGATAAATATGAAAAAGTGGTACTCTAGTATGATCAAGTTTAGAGAATCCTTGAAAGGCGAAGTGCCAAACATAATACGAGTACAAAACGAAAGGATATAAGATTGGAGCGAAAGGGATTGATCGAGCAGACAAGGGACTAATGTAGTCCACAGAAGCCTCCAGGGAAGGAATATTCCATTTTGTTTCAGGAACAGAAGAACACTTACGATACCATGCATAAATTAGACAGAGGCGAGAGGAGTGCTCATAGGATAGAGCAGTATCAAAGAAATGAGACGAAGTCAATAAGATTCTTTTGGTAACCCAAAACCAGGCCTATGTTGATAGTTCTCGCCTCGAAAGGGAACGTTGCAGTGAAGGGCACATCATTTTCCCTCCTCCCTTAAGGAGAAAACCATATCGCTACACGAACATGTCCTTGAGTGTTGAGCATAAACTTTTCACTTAGATAGAGGGCGGCCCTTCAAGCCACGTCGCCGCGAGCCAATCACCCCTCTATTTTATCCCAAACACTTTTCGGGAGTCTTGTATACGAAAGAGGTGTGTGTGCGCGCGATGCCTGAAACGCTGCCTTGCAATCTTACCGCGCTACGCCAGCTGATGTTATCACGGAGGCGAGGAGGGGAGGAGGAAGGGACGGAGAGGGGGTGGAGGAGGGGTGAGTGAGCGCGTGGGAGGAATGGACTGGAAACCTCGGTCGCGCCCTGAAGAAGGACGGAATTCAGGGTCGTTTATGAGTCCGTTGAAAGAGTACGGAGAGAATAAAAGAAGAGAGAAGGGAAACACCCTCGCTCCTCCTCGCAAGAATTTCCCCCCACGCTTCTTCCTTCGACTCACCCTCGCGTTTGGTTTGTTTTCTCTCCTTCTCTTTTTCGGGGGCTTTATTTCACCTTAGAAGCGGATGGGGGTCCGGGAAGAAAAAAAACCAGAAGGGAGAAGAAAATTGTGCCCGTGCCGCGGTGCGTTCCCTCTCTGCCCTCCGTCGCCCCCGAATGAACCCCTCCGCCCTCCACTTCACCCCCTCGTAACCCCGACCCTGGCGTGTCCATCGCCGCGCGCGCAGTAAAACGGTGCCCTAGCGCGAAATTCTCTCCCTCGACGCGGGGTCGCTTTAATAGCGAGCTCCCTCGTGTCGGCGCGGGCCAGAAATGCTCTCTCTCTCCTCGCCTTGTCCCGACGATTTCCGGGAGGCTGAATGCTTTTCTTTCCGACGCCCTAAAAAAGAGAAGGAATGTCTTGCATCCATTCCTTTTTGGCGCTGCACCTGTTCATTGTTGCTCCATTCACGGTGTAACCAGGACGAGATGTGTATCGTATGTATGGCGTATAATTATCTCGGCACTCAAAAGGTTTGCTAATAAAAATTTATGCACATAATCTGACGGTGTACCATCGCAGAGAAAGGGCTCGTTGCTAAAGGAAGGAGGTCTGATTTGGGACGTTGGTTTAAATCCGTTCGGTTACGTTAGTCAAAGGCACACATATGCGTTTTTCAAAATGAACTCTTAAATCGTTATCTATTAATTTAGTAGTCTGCCGTTTAAGGCAGGTTTTAAAAGGGCATACTCGTACAGACTAACCACCGCTACATTTCTTAGCCTCACCAAAGTTAAACCCTCCTTCGATTCCGCATAATACGAATCTATCTTCCTTCGTTCATTTAAACATACTCTTCTTGCAATTCTCTCAATTCTTTTATTCCCTAGGCCCACCATCTCTCCCTCCCTCACATTCTATAATGCCCCATCGCCAAGCAAAGTGATCTGCACCCACCATCACTACCCACTTTCGATTTCTCTCAACAACTCCCTCTCCTCCACCACCATGCTTAGTAGCACCTCGTTTATTCCTTTGCCGTCCAAATTACTTTTTCAATTCTTCTCCACTACTACAGATCAACTGACTATTGAATTATTAGATACGAAAGTGACATCGCAATGAGACAGTATATGAGAATACAAGAAAGGGTCTGTATAAGGGTACAGAAAGGGAATACTGTATATGTAGGACTTCAATTTCTCCCGGCGGATGATGGAATACTGTAGTTACTGCTGCTGCTGAGCAGGACAAGCCAACTCAGGAAAATGTTGATATAAAATGAGTATTTGATTTAGGATAACAATCGTGTTCTTAAGTGGTTTTACGAGTCATCTCGGGGATCGGGATGGTGCGGAGGCTAACGTACAGTGAGTACGATGTCCGCCGGATGGGACGTTAAACTGCGGACCCCTTGGCACCTTTCGACAAGAGTAGGCTAATGCCGATGCCGAGTTCCTCTCCACCCTTCCTTTCCTACCCATCCCTAATGGCGCAAATGACCTCAGCTGACGGTCACCACCCCAAAAAAACCAAACAACCAACGAGACATCTCTGGCCGATGCGGGAGGATGCTTTCAAGGGCATAAGCCATGTTAGGAGCGGCTCACTTTTCATCCAAAACGTAAAACCGATGGATGTTTTCACCTGCCTCTCGGAACCCGTGTTTTGAGCAATGATCAATGCCAATGCCTCTGGACAAAATAAGGCAAACTTTTTCCCTTCATCTTCAATACAGACAGACTGTAATTTTCTTACGGGATAGAATATATGGATAATGGTTGCCCTTGGAAAAATTTTCTCTCGAAGCAGTTTAATTTCAATCAAAAATATTTTAATAGAAAATAAAATAAGAAGAACTTTGAGAACAAACGAACAAGGAAGGATAGCATCCTACGCGGTGGCAGTCTCTGCAATCAAAGCGCTTCATTCTCATCAAAGGCTCGCAAAACTGCTAAATTCCAACAGTCGGAAAAAATCTGTGACGAAAAACTAAAAATCCGAACTAATACTCCATGAAGGGAAAAATTCTGAATGAATGTATTAAATGCCTAATGAGCCCTTACAATGACAATCCACTCTGAAATCATTATTTTCAAAGGAAACTACCGAATGGCACAGAAAATACTTTGTTGTTTGAAGTTGTACTTTCCATTCTTTAAAGAATATACAAGATGTTTTCAAACCTATGCCATGCATGTCACGCCTAGGAGAGATCATGAAGAAAAATTTTCGTTTGGTTATCGAAATTTTATTTCGATAACCAAACGGAAGTTAGGTTTGGCAGTTAAAAGCGTTCAGCTCCACTCTTGCTAAGAACTAGACAGTATTCCTAGAAACTACAAGAAGCGGACACTATTGCAATTTTCCACTTAATAAGTGCAATAGTCTTCGTCTCTGTTATAATGAAACGGTTCCACCACATCGCACCTGAATCTGTTATTGATATCATAAAAGCTTAGAATTGCAGTTCCTAAGCATTTATATTAAACAATCAATTTTATTACTATTTATTTTATAGTATTTAAACTATCAGGAAACGTCAAACCTCAGTAGATTTCATCTATTAAGTACGGATTAGTACTCTTTTACAGATTTTAATAGTCAAGCTAACGTTTTAAACAGCTTATGTTACTGATCTTGATGAGTCTGATTCAATCTCCATCTTTTATCTTATGTAAAATAATGTGTCTATGGATGACCTTATGAAATTAAATCCTCGGTGAAGACATTAAATAATGTACGTTGGATCAAAGGAAAAGGTTTTTAATGGTAGTAAAAATTCCACGAGGTGATGTCAAGTACCATTCCGCTTGTGAAAGCACGGGAAACAAGTAGGAACGTAACGGCGGCGAGAGGGTCGGAATCGTCGTTGGCAGGAGTCAAGCGGCATCGGGAACATTTTGGAAATGCGGTGGAAGAGACGTGTTTGGCGGATACACTCTTATCTCAGAAGGAAGTAAAGTACATTAGTACGGGTGTGTGTGTGTGTGTCGTGGTATCCACCCGCCTCACGTCCGCGTTCTTAAGAAGGGTGGAGCTTATCGGAAAAGGACGCAGAGTGAACGTGATTCCCACCGTGTAGTTGAGGTTGACAGGGAAGGAGGGGACAAAAAATAGGACGCGAGGAGAGCGGGAATCGATAGAAAGCACAGTAGGGCGTGGTGGAGGCGACGCAGAGAGGAATAGAGTGGTATTTGTGAAAGGGTTGGGAGGAGATGTGGAAGATAAAGACAAAGCGTGAGGAAGCGGAGGAAAGAACAAAGAAAAGGAGAAAATAGGGTTAGAACGACTTGTCAGACGAAAGAAAGAGAATATGCGCTCTTTATAAACTAGATTGATTCCTCACTTCAGTGCTAACATCATTCATATTAGAACTACAACAGAAAAAAATCATTTTCTGAAATTCATTGATGATTAGGAATTATATTACGGTGCTTAAAGGATTGGAGAAAATGATCGGTTTTGGTTACCTATCCTCACAATCCGAACCCTATCATAAGATTTGTTGCACGATTCCTTCCTTTCGTTCAACAAATTAACCATTGAATGTGATCACAAGACGTCTTTTAATCTACGAACACAGATCTGTTAAACCTTGTTTACAGTAATCATTAACAGAAACCTAATTACGGTCCACATTTTTCCGACATTACTTACTTTGTACGATTAATACATTTCATTTATTTTCATAAGGATGTAAAAGGACTTAGGGGCATGAAAATTTTAAATTAAATAGTAAAGGATGATAATGGGAAGAATCAACCTCAGCTGTAGTCTTGCAAATAGGCGAAGGATATGATGAGGAAATTAGAGAAGAGAAATAAATAAATAATTAAAAGCAAATGAAAATAACATAAAATGATTTCGGGGTGGTTAGAACAGAACAAGGTGTAATGGTTTTTTACGCTCTAACCCCCCTATGTCATTTCATTTTATACTTATTTAATTTTAATTATTTATTTAAATTTTTCTGCTCTCTAATTTCCCTCACTATATCCTTCGCCCATTTGTGCGAGGACGGCTGGGGTTGATTCTCCCATTATATTCATATGGCCATAGTTACCGTTCGTTTTATTCAGTTAAGGGTGATTCAAAACAAATATTTTTAAGTAAATACGGCATTAATTAAAAAAAAATTGCCGCCAAAATTAAACGGCAGAGAAAGCACCCCTACTGGAACGAGGTTTACGTGGGGCAGAGAGGATTTCAAAACTCATGCGTACTTAGTAAGCTGACACAAACCAATACTCCCATCTGTTAAATGGGCGGTATGCTTTCGACGACTTCTTTGCGTGGGCATGGGCACTAAGCGCTCGCTATCTTAACATTCATGCTGAGCACGATGCGATGTGACCGACGCGTGAACTTGGCGGGAATTTTCCGCGCCGACACCGCCTGGGCAAGCGGTGCACACATGACAGTTCCACGGCACTGCGTAGGAGCGGCATCATCGGGAAACGAGAAAAAGGGAATTGAAAACCGCTGTCGTCGCGGGATTACCCCTCCTCAGGGGTTTGGAAGTTGGTTGGAAGCATTGCTGGGAGAGAGAGAGGGTGCCAGATGACGACGGGGGTTCCTTTATCCCCTCCCTCGTCGCGTCGTGGGTGGCTGAGCGCGGGAGACGAGACGGACACCCGCGCCTCCGGCAAAAGAGAGGCCTTTGTTTGCCACGTCCGAGGGATGTGATAGGATGCTCGGACCCCAATGCCTTAACACTTCCCCTGTGTGCTCGTGAGATTGGTCGCGTTGCCGAGGTACGGCGGGGAGATGAAAGGGGGAGGGGAGGAAGAAAGGCTTTTAATGCGTTAGGATGGTGCGAAGGATGATGGGAGTAGGAGATCATCTTCTCGTTCGGATGTCGGCTGATCGGAGAGGGGGTGGAGGCGGTTGGGGGGTCGCGGCACCTTCGGGGCGAGGGAGGGGTGCGAACGTGCTAAATGCGATGGGACGGGTGGCGAAAAGCGATCCTGAGATGACCAGACTGAGAACATACTACAGGAAAGACGAAACGTGACAAAGTGAACAAAGATTGCGAATCTTTTGGCGGCTAAACCTTCTTCTAGAAAATTGAGAAGGTAATGTACAAAAATAAAGATATATATATATAGTTGTTCAAGCTCCGGTCAAGAAAATATTTTTACATTTATGATCTGCTCGATTCCGCCTTCCCCACCTCTCCTGTGTTCGTTCTGTATATGTTTTCCTACACACACACACACACACACACACACATATATATATATATATATATATATATATATATAAAGCTTAAATCATCTACAGTGTGAGTGTCCTTTTATGTGTTATCTGTTTTATTCTGTGTTCTATTGTGCCGTCCAAAAGTTATATTGCTCTCGTGAGTACTTCCGCATAATCGATATATATATATATATATATATATATATATATATATATATATATATATATATATGTATATATATATATATATATATATATAATAAAAACATGTATATATGCGTATTCCAATTGTCAGTACCTTTCGCTATGCCTTCCTTGGCATTTCCCCATTTTTCTTCCATTGTACCCGTCTCTTTGAGTTCTTTCATTCGTGTAGTCCTATCCACTTCCTCTGCGTACTCTTGTCTCTTTTCGACCCGGAAGATGTCCCACATTCCATTTTCTCGATCGTCTTTTTCTATTTTCTCCTCTTGAATCCGACCTTAAACATCATTGAAATTAAATTATGAGTACTCTTTCCGTCCCCCGGGAAACTGTGCGGATTAATCACGTTGCCCCTTAATCTGTGCTCAACCATTACATAGTGAAACCACGAAATTACCTAAAAGTACGCAATAATGATCTTAAATGCACCGTCGGATCCTGAGATATTGTAAAAGTCTATCAAATTAGAATCATTGCTAATACAGACTTGTATCTTCATTCTCGTACAAAGAAAATAGCATAAAGAGAATTCTCTAACCACACCACCGATAATAGTTCAGCTTCTTCACCCTTTTCATAAATAATAAAAATTGCTCTAACATAGAGCGAGAGTTGGAGCATATTCTCTAACAAAGACCCTATACATTGCAATAACTTAAGTGGTGTATATGAAATCCGGTGTTAGTGTGGAGCTACTTACACTCGCCAGACTGGCAGAAGCTGTTCAGCACGCATCAGTGAACACAGGAAAGGTTATATCACAGGTCATACGAATTCTTTATTTGCCCAACATCTTCTTAACTCCAATCATTTCTGCAATTTCAACTTCAAATTGCTTCACAACCTGACCAAATGAAGGGAACTGGATGCAATGGAACAGCTGGAAATCCTACATTGCAAGGACTCATCAACGAAGTCCAATTTTTATCTCCACCCTCCCCCCTCTTCTCCATCATCTTCCCTCGACGTACCGTTGACCACGTTTTCCCGAAGATGGCGGGAAGCCTTGTGTTCATCCAACGTCTTTCTCCACGGACTATGTGGGAAGGCTCAACGCTGCGGGACAACTCCCACCCTACAACCCCCCCACCCTCTCGTGACGTTGCAAGTGTATCCCTACTCCACCCCTCCCTAAACCCTCGCTAGGGCTTTCTCACCGTTCTCCCCCTTGGAACCATAATAGACAAGTGATCCCAAATCTTTACCCCTTTTCACACCTCTTTGGGCTTCGATATTTTGCGCCCAGTCAACGACCGGGGGAAAACACAGATCTCATCCCCTTTCTCCACGGCCCTAGGAATATGGCACCCCTCAGAGAAAACAACGAGACACCCACTCCATCCAGCCATGAGGTTTCTCTGGACTTGTTTGTGTTCCCCACCCATTTCTCCTCCCCCGCACCTCGTCACTCACGCGTCCTTCCACCTCCCCTCCCTCTATCCTCCATTTCCCACTACACACCAACCTTACTAGCTTTTCAGCATATACAGGCATGCATATACTGTATGCTAGACACTGAGTTATGACTGTCACCAGAAGATGATGTAGTTACATCGAAACCGGTCGTATTGATAAAAATTTTATTTTGTGGAAAATTGCCAATTTTTATCAATCATGATATTCCACCATATCACGCCTGAAACGTCTCTTTTTATTCCTTTTCATGAACGTTACCGTGGACACACACTCATAATTTCACAAATATATTCTTGATGGGCTATAATATGAAACATTTAGCTTGATTTCATTGTTTTTTTTGCATTTATATGACGAAGAGAAAGCGCTTCTTATAATTCTGTTACTTTTTTACAATTTATAGCTTAAAAAACCAAGGTAATTTTTTTAATGCAAAAGGTAGGATAAATGTACGACCAGTAAGTTTAAATCGGGAATCAGTAGATGGTTTATAATTTTGGAGTTAGAACCAACAAGTGATGGTAAATGCTGGAAGGGTATTATTAGCGTAATAGCACTAGGCAAGAGAAAGCATGTGAAGACATCAGAAACATGTAGAGGTTACAGGCATTTAAAACTCAATGCCTCTGGTTATCCGACTGAGGGCCCACAAAACTAAGCAAGAGGTTTCGAATTTAGATCCCTGCAGTGTCACCTTGTTCCGGATAAATTTTACTAATCCCTGCATTAAATAACTAAATATATCTATTAGTTATGCTCTTTTAATTAAGCATGCATATTTTGAGTACTTCTAAAAGTAATTAAAGAACAATATTCAAATGGTGATCCATTTGGACGTAGAGCATTTAGTAACATTGAATACGAAATACACAGGCCAGCTAAAAACTCGATCAACGAGAAATCGCATTAGCCTTATAAAATAACAATGGGAAATCAATATTACCGCGATTAATGTCAGGAGTATCAAGAGGAGAATGGCGAAACACCAGATCTAAATTACTTTTTCTTTCTGATGCTTTGATTTGACTATTTAGCTGGATTGTTTCTAATTAATGATTTTTTTAAACCTACTTCCACCTGACTGATTCCTAAATTGCACAATAATAATAATAATGCAATTATAATTAGTCCAGAGTCTTGTTTAGACAATAAGAAAACATAAATTTAAAGTAACATCGCAAAATTATTCACAAGATAGAAATATTTAATTATATAATAAATAGAAAATCGGAGAATGTTTAAAGAAGTATGGGAGAAGGTAGCACTAAGTTTAACGTAAGTTCGTCAAAACGTTGGAATCAAGATTTTATTCTAAAGGTACTTGTTGAGCAGAATGCGAAAGGAAGGTTACACGTGCACCACGTGATGCCGGATGGGCAAAAGAACCACAACGCGGAAGACGTAAAAGATTAAATATTGGGTCACAACTAGCTCATCAGAAAGTAATGAAACTCAGTTAAATCAATCCCGGAACTGAAGCGTTAGCTGGACAAAATCCATGTCTCCAACTACGGCGTTTATCCTTTAAAACAGATCTCTTTCAGCTTATATGCCAAATATAAAAAAAGAATGCCCCAGAAGTGTGTTCGAGCCGTACATTTATTTCATCACACTAGTTTTCGTTGAAAACCACCAAAACTCGGAGCTGTCTGAGTTACGCCCTCCTTCCAGCTAACTCTTCAATTGATGAATACTAAGGTCAAGCCACGACGACCAGCATTTCGTCACAGTGGCTCGAAACCCTGGCACCCGCCCCAGCGAGTGTATTCTTGTACACAATGCGCGAATTATTGACTAAATTTAGTGGATCAAAGGTCTGATAGAGAATAGCGGATCAAGGTTCTGCAAGGCTCACGGGTCAGAATTGACCTTCTGCAAACCCTTTCTCGGTATGCAAAGTCCGTTAATGGGTCATCGTCACGTATTTGCCGATGGATGCTATTCACTGTACTTACGGGGCATTTGGGCTGGAAATTTTACCGAAAACCATACTTGTGTACTGTGGCATGTCGCCAGGGAAAGGGTGAGCTACACAATAGCAGGATGCGGTAAGCAGTCTCCAAATGAGTAATGCGAACGTTTTAAAGTTCGTGGAAATATTATCGATTTTGTCCTTTCTAAGATACGATAAACTGAAGATGGTAACAGTAACAGATAAAAATAAATGGCAGCAGACATGCACGCCCTCCTTGTTCGACCTATTTTTCCCGATGCGTTAGGAGGAACAAAAATGTGTGACCACGCTTGAAACATCATGGTCGAATGTGCTCTGAATTCGGCATTAGTGATATAAATCGATTTTTTTACCCAAACATATGGTCGAAATAGCTGGTGCTTCCTGGATATTCATCACAAACTCAATTATTCTCGAATAAAGAAGATAGGACATTTGTTGAATAAATGAAAAGCCGATTAAGGCACAGTAATTAAATGTGACGTTGAGAGTCTGTGGTTAAGAATTGATAGGGAGAAGGGAATTTCCCTAAGCCTAGATGGGGACGCATTCAATGCAATCAAGTCCTTCCTTCGGATTGACTGATTCCTCTCCGACCTGGAATATCAATCGCCCTCCAGCCCACAAGCACACAAAAACGTATCCACTCCATGTTGCGATTCGCAGTCCCGTGCATGAGCAGGCACTGAAGTAAGCCCCGGGGGCATTTCAGAAGGAAGTGAGTCTGGGAAAGGAAAGGGAATGGGAAAGGAATACACATAAAGGACGAGCACAAGAGAGGTGGGGATGGCGGATGTGAGCAGATCACAAATCTAAAAATATTTTCCTTGACCGGGACTTGAACACCGGATCTCTCCACTTGCCGGGTGGGTGCTCTATTCCTTATATCTATTGTGTGAATGTGTGAAATCCTATGTGAAGGAATCTATCCTAAGTGAATGAATATATATATATATATATATATATATATATATATATATAAAACCATAAACACAGTAATCAACCCGAAGGTCGGTTTAGTAGGTGATGGTAGAGCTTACCCACGTACCAAGCCCGACGGCGTGTGAATATTCACATATCAGGGTAGGGGGGCCAGTTCCTTTCCCTGTGCCGGTTATGGTTTCCCAGGAAGAACTGGTACCCGAAAAATCAACTAGCTTGCCCAGAGTGCCTTGCCTGGGAAACGAACCCGGGACCCTCCGGTCAGTAGTCCAACGCTCTACCCACTAGACCCCCGCGACCCGCTATATATATATATATATATATATATATATATATATATTCAAATACGAAGTCCCGCCATAGGACCGGTGTTCAAATCCCGGTTAAGGAAATATTTTTACTTCCGTGATCTGCTCAAAAACCGCCTTCCCCACATGTCCTGTGTTCGCCTTTTATGTGTTTTCCTATCCCCTTTCCTTATACCTATTTCTATGTTTGAATATATATATGTGTATATATGTATATATATATGTATATTATTATTAGGTAATCTACCGGTTAAGGTAGGTTTTTGGATGGACACAACTATCAAATAAACATTTTGTGACTCCCCACCTAGCAAACTAATCTATATCAGGTCCCTCTTCATCTCGGTGTACTTCTTTCCTCCCTTCATCCCGTCCAACATCCCTATCCTGTTCCTACCATTACCTCGCTTGCCCAACATTCTCCCCTCTATTACCCTCTTCAACATTCCACTACCGCTCAATACGCCTTTCATCCATTTTTCCTGCCTCCATAGGATTTCTCTCAAGAAACCCCTCTCCTCCCCCACCATTTCTAGTACTTCCTCATTTGTTTTCCTTTCTGTCCATTTCACCTTCTCCATTCTTCTCCACACCCACATTTCAAAAGCCTCCAATCTACGTCTATCCTCCTGCTTCAGTGACCACGTTTCCGCGCCGTACATAGCTACGCTCCATATCAGAGTTTTTACGAGTCTTGTCTTAACATCCCTACTCAACGTCCCCGTCATCAACTCCCACCTCCTTGAGAAAGCCTCCTTGCCTAGCGCAATTCTTCTCCTTACATCCCTACCACTTTGACCGTATTGTTCCAAAACACTTCCGAGATATGTAAACTGTTCTACCTGCTCTATTTTTTCCCCGCCTATTTTAATATTTAGCTTAGCCTTTTTCTTTCTGGAAAATCGCATAACCTTTGTTTTATTAAGATTGATTCTCATCCCATATTTATCGCACTCAGCCTCCAATTCACTCAACAATGCTTGCAACCCCTTGGCTGACTGAGCAACTAATGCTTGGTCATCAGCAAACATAACCGATTTTACGAATTCCCCTCCGACTTTCATTCCTACCTCCAGTTCTTCCCATGCCTCTTTAATTATATCCTCTACATATACGTTGAACAGTACCGGTGACAATGGGCAACCCTGCCTTACACCTCTTCCTAACACTGCCCATCCGGACTCTCCGTTCCCAACTCGCACCTGAGCAGTCTGAGACATGTACAGGTTGCGGATCAGTCTACTGTCCCTCCAATCCATTCCTATTTTCTGCAGTACACGCATTAATTTTTCCCAATTCACTCTATCAAACGCTTTTTCGAAATCTACAAAACAGGCAAAAACGTCCTGATTGTATTCTATATTCCTCTCGACTAGTGATCTCATTACTGCAATGGCATCACGCGTACCTCTTCCTTTCCTGAACCCAAACTGATCATTCCCTAAGTAATTATTTGCCTTACTCTCTATCCTTTTGTTGATGATCCTGAGAATAACTTTAGCTGCGTGGGATATCAAACTTATTGTTCTGTAATCCTCACATGACGAAGCCTTTGCCTTTTTTGGAATTGGAACACCGATCTCACAAAATCTTCCGGCCAGATTCCTTCCTCATAGATACTACGAATCAGTCCATATATGGCCTCCTTCCCACCTTTCCCTAACCATTTCAGCATTTCTACGGGAATATTGTCCACCCCCACAGCCTTATTTGCTTTCATCTCCTTTAATGCCCTTTCTATTTCATCGTCGAGTATGCCTGGACCTAAGCTATCTTCTTCTACGTCATGTTCCTTTTCTATGTCTAACCTTGTCGGCCTAAGTTCTTTACCATACAGTGTTCCTATATATTCCTTCCATCTCTCTTGGATTTTTCCTGGTTCAACTATTATCTTACCCCATTTATCTTTAACTGTTAGCACAGATCTTGCCTTCTTACTTCCCGATAATAACTTAACCTTGCTGTATAGAGCACCAATTTCACCCTTCTTCTGTAAAGTTTCCATATCCTCGAATTGCGTTTTCCACCATTCTTCTTTTGCTTTATTTGTGGCCCTTCTCAATTTATTGTTCAACTCTTTGTACTTCATTTTGCCTAACTCTGTGTTTACATTTTTCCATCTTCTTCTCTCATCCATCTTTGCAATCATCTCATCCGTTACCCATGGTTTCCTTATCCGTTTCCCGTTAACGGTTCCTATAGTGTCTTTAGCGGCTTCCAATATCCCTTTCTTGATACATTCCCATTTTTCTTCGATAGTACTCAGATCTTTACCGTCATCCATCATTTTCTCTACGGCCTGCTGATACTCCTTCCTCGTTAATCCATTTACTGCTTCTAAATTCCATTTCCTAACCCGCCGCCCTTGCCTTATCTTCTTGAAACGAATATTACATTTCATAACAACTAAATTGTGGTCAGAGTCCGCATCCGCTCCTGGGAAACTGTGCGAAATTATCACACTGTTCCTAAACCTGTGCCTAACCATAATATAATCTAACTGATACCTTTCTGAGTCACCTGGCATTTTCCATGTATACCTACGCCTTTTGTGGTATCTAAACCATGTGTTAGTGATGACTAACCCCTGTCTCCTGCAGAATTCAATTGCTTTCTCCCCGCGTTCATTCCTCGTGCCTAACCCATAGTCCCCCACCTCGCCACCATCTCTTCCTTCGCCTACCGTCGCATTCCAATCCCCCATCACTATCAAATGTTTCCCTGCAGGAACACTCGCGATGATATCCTCTAACTCATCATACATCCTATCGACTTCTTCCTCCTTGTGGTTGCTCGGTGGCATGTATACCTGAACAATGACCAGGTTCGTCGGCTCTGCTTTAATCTCTACGAGTAACATTCTATCTGTCGCTTGCTCTATGTTGACTACGCTTCTTCCTACCCCTTTATTTAAAATTACGGCAACCCCTTGTTGGCTCTCGTCCCCGCCGCTGTATATCACTCTATAATTGTCACTCCAGTAATCCCCGCTATCCTTCCATCTCACCTCGCAGAGACCTAAAACATCTATATTACCTCTTTCCATCTCTCGCTTAATATTTTCTAATTTGCCTCTCCTCAACATTGTCCTGACGTTCCAGGTTCCTATTCTAACTACTTTCGCCTTCTTCTGAGTCTTCTGTCCTGCTGCAGTTATTTCTTCCCTACAAGGGTTTCGTGGGATGACGACCGCGGAAGCCTTGCCTCTCCCGCTGCCGGGCACGACACACGGCCTCTTGGGCCGAGTCCCGTAGTTGCCAGGACTCATATTATCTATAGTGCCCATCATTATATTCTTGGGAATCATAATTGAGGTGGTTTCCCGTATATATGTATATATATATATGTATATACATACATATATATATACATACACACACACACACACACACACACACACACATATATATATATATAGTTCCTTTTCTTGTGGCGGTTATGGTTTCCCAGGAATGCCTGGTACCCGAAAAAATCATAAAGCTTGGGTGGAGCCGCAGGTGACTAGAGGGGCATGCCCGGGATTCGAATCCTGGCTTTCCAGTTAGTAGTCCAACGCTCTATCACTGGACTACCGCGACCCACTCTATTAATATATATTTTTGTTTACATAATATCATATATTTATATAGCGGGTCGCGGTGGTCTAGTGGGTAGAGCATTGGACTACTGACCGGAGGGTCCCGGGTTCGATTCCCGGGCAAGGCACTTTGGGCACCTGCAGCTCCACCCAAGCTAGTTGATTTTTCGGATCTTCCTGGGAAACCATAACCGGCACAGGGAAAGGAACTGGCCTCCCTACCCTGATTGGTGAATATTCACACGCCGTCGGGCTTGGTACACGGGTGAGCTCTACCGTAACCTACTAAAACAACCTTCGGGTCGATTACTGTGTTTATGGCTTATATTTATATAAATATATATATATATATATATATATATATGCTTTTGAAATGTGGGTTTGGAGAAGAATGAAGAAGGTGAAATGGACCGAAAGGAAAACAAATGAGGAAGTACTAGAGATGGTGGGTGAGGAGAGGGGTTTGTGGAGAGAAATCCTATGGAGGCAGGAAAAATGGATGAAAGGCGTATTGAGCACTAGTGGAATGTTGAAGAAGGTAATAGAGGGCAGAATGTTGGGCAAGCGAGGTAAGGGCAGGAACAGGATAGGGATGTTGGATGGGATGAAGGGAGGAAAGAAGTACACTGAGATGAAGAGGGACCTGATGTAGTTTAGGTTGCTGGATTGGGTTTTGTTTGGAGTTACAAAATATTTATTTGATAGTTGTGTCCATCCAAAAACCTACCTTAACCGGTAGATTACCTAATAATAATATATATATCGATGATATTGAAGTACTCACGAGAGCAATATTTGTCAGACCTGAAAAAGGTCTGAGAGAAGACAGAAAGTTTAAACTTAATGAAATGTGAGTTCCCTTTTACGTTTTGTCTATTTTATTTTATGCATATATATCTATATACATTTTATATATATATACACTTGCATACATTAACACAAATCATAAAAACAGTAATAAACACAAAGGTGTGTTTGGTTAGGTGATGGTAGAGTTCACCCAGTACTAAGCCCGTCGGTATGTGAAATTTACACATAAGGCTAATACTTTATTTCACTTTGCCGTTGATGGTCGTCCAGAAAATTTTGGTATTCGGAAAATCATGCAGCTCGGGCATAGACTAGGGCCCAGGTACTCAGTGTGGCGCCAATGAGGGGAATACCAACACACATAAGATCGGAATACAATTTGGCGTATGGAAAAAAATACTACTAATATAGTTCGTTGGTAAATCAGAAATTCTCAGCCGATGTAAAAATACTGAGTGAGTAATCGGATATGATTGGCATTGGTCCTCAAAAATATATTTTAATAATTAATCTTGGAGGCGCACAGTTGCTTAGGAAATTTCTTTAGTAAATACGTAAATATCTTTAGTGGTGAAGATAGCATCATATACATATTTTTTAAGGACAGCATATGCCATCTATTCAGATATTATGATTAATGTATTATTTTTTTGCATTCAAGGAGAAATCATATCATAAAATATTATTTTTTAGCACAAAACAACTAATGGCTGCTAGCAAAAAAATGAAAAATACCTTAAATTTTGGGTGTACTTGACCAGATTGTACATTTATTTACCCTTCATAAATATGCAAGTGGTATTATAAGAGGGACGTTCTGCCTTGGAATTACTACGAATAGTTCCAATTAAAGGTTATGACCCTGATATAGACTGAAAGTACCTAGGTAAATGCATCGGTGACCTCCAGGCGATGATTGGGACGGCTCTCTCTGTGGTGAATGGCTTGATGCCGACGGTCTGCTTTCATCGTCCTACGGCGCGTACTTTCACCCTACGACTGTGCCCTCAGCCTCCCCGCGTTCCATCTAAGCTGCATTACTTAGCGGAGCACGCTACCCACAGTCGGACTAATATGGATTGAGGAGCAATACCTCGACCGGCCACAGAGGCATCACTTTGCGGGAGTTAGCCACTACATACGCCCACGTCCCTCCAGTAATGCTCTCGCAAGGGGAGGTTTAAGAGTTGGAAGCATAGCTCTCGAGGATAGATATGAAAGCGCTCCGTGGACCATAAGGAGCGGACGAAAGGCATAAAGAGGACGGAACTAGGCGATAATTCTCGGTCGCACCCGTTACCCTTCTCTTTCAGAGTTTAGAAACTTTCTGATAAGGCATCTGAATCTACGCCAACGAAAATGTGCTATTTTAGTATTTGCAAGAAAGGTATTTCACCGGAGTTGGATTAAGACTTTGCAGGATTACAAAGCTTATGGTGTCCTCCACGTAATTTTACGCTACTTCATCTAATTGCAGATGTGCAATAATTCATATACCTCTAATGATACGCTGTAGCACGCGTAAATATATATTTCCGTCATCAGATATCCCGGTAGCCAGAGCTATAAACTTTACGAGCAAAATTATCATGAACAATTCATGAATTCACGCACATTATGTTTCGAATTTCCACCACCAACGGAGTCTCTTCTACATCATAGTAATATTAACGCTTCCTCCTTCATTATTCTGATACAACATAGTCGCTTCTAGTGCCGTAACTATTACAATTATACAATAACATACAGGTGCTGTACTATGTACCTGTAGCACTCTGAAATGCGAATCCGATTGGAAGTTTTAGGACACCGGCCTGTTACATTTAAATATGTACTAATAAATGTAAATATTTCTCAATTCCATTCCGGAAACTATAAAAATTCGGAAAAGTAAATTTGTTTCCAGTTTTCCTTGATTTCATCTTTGGGAGCTCAATTTCACTGACAAGAATAATGCACTCCATGTTCGCCTGCGGTTGCAAATAGTACGAGTTTTCTCAACAATATTCTTAGGTTTTAAGGAAAATAAAATTGGAAGCTGATGTAAAGATCAAAGTCTCGCAGATTGATGTTTTAGTGGGTACCGTTTATTGTTAAATAGATTTTCTTTAGAGGACTAAGAATCAGAAATCACCCTAAATTTGTTGCGCATATTAACTACAGTTTATAAACCATTAATTACCTGTAGGTTGGTTTGATATATGGTGTCTGTACAGAAAGTAACTTACGTTTTGAAATGAACCTAGTTACATGACAAAGTTTTATAATATACATTTGAATGGAACATCCTTAAATTAACTTCTTCACAGTTGCCATTCAAATTTAGGCATTTACCATAACGATAAACAAGCTTTTCTTTTATGTCTCCTAAGAAATCTGCCACTTAACATTTTGATCACTTCTTTACGCCAGCATGAAACTGCCTTACTTTCAAAGCGCTGTGTTGCAAGTCACGTCTAACGAGAAATTCGCAATCTTAAATCAGCAATTTTCACAGATTCATTCGTTGATTTTCACCGTCAGTTCATCTATCACAAAGATAGGCTAACCACTGCGGTCCTCGCCGTGAACATTGGTGCTGAGGCCATTTTTAAACTGAATGCACCACTGCCTCACTCCGCTTTAACTCAATATTCCGTCTCCGTACACTTTCACAAAATTGCCAATGAATTTCAATTGGTGTGTGGTTTTTTGTCAGCATAAACCTCATCACAGGATTCACTTAACAGCTCACGGGATTTTCTATTGCGACACAAATTTCACCTGTTCGCAGTGAGCAAAGCAGAGGAGCCAGAGTCGGCACGCTACCACAGTATTTTGACATACGTATAATGCGCGTACGAAAAAGCTGGTAATTGTGAACTCCAAACCAAAATATGTACCAAAATCATTCAGAAAAAGAACACTTGAATAAGCATAACAAATTACGCCATTAGAAAACCTATAAAAAACAAACGAAATCGCATCGCTTAGCTTTTCTTTGAGGTCGATGCACCCGTTTGACCAATTAGTGTGATTCCACCGATGAAAACAGGGAATTCAACGAATCAGATAATGAAACGTAGATTTTAATTAGCGATCACCATCGGGCCTTTTTTCACCAAATCACGCTAAAGGTTATGAAAAACCAAATTCAAATACCAAATGCGGGCCCCTCCAAGAGGGGCCGTTCACCACCGTTCCCATTTTCCTCAGCCTGATCACAAACCAACAGAATCAGATCCTTATTTGAAGTATCAAGAGAAAAAGACATTTTTAAACAGTTCAAAACAAAATCTTTAGTGATTTGTCAAATTTTATATTCCTCGAAGTTTCTACTAACAGATCTAAATCAAGCAATTTCCACCTTAAAACTTAAGACGACTCCAGATGATCGAAAATTGAATTATTACATAAAAAACAAGCTAATTGCAATCGGTGCAATCGGGCTGTAAATGTTTCAGCGATGATTTAGCACCTGTGATTAGTCAGAATAAAATTACGATATCAATGGGACATCATGCAAGTGAAGAAAGCCGAAGAAGGCATGACTAAAATTTTCAACATTTTTAATATCCGGTGCCCTTGCCAGTCGAGATGGGTGAACTAGCAGGTGGTAACGTGCTTTGCCGAGAACAGGCACAGCTTGGAATTCCTCCACCAATGGGAAATTTGAATGAAAATATCAATGGGTTTTTTTTTCTCGACGGAAATGAGACACGAAATCCCCATATTGAAAAATATTTCCTTAGAGAGCATCGAATTTCCTCTAAACGGCTTAAAACTTGTATTCCTCATAAGCATCCAAATTCTTTATTCAAATGATTTCTCGTATCCGTGCAAGGACGGCTAGTTATAAACGGAGATTAAAGGCTTAGCAACAGTCTAAAAAGAAATATTTGGATGACAAGTTATCCCTCGAAAAGGAGAAACGATGAAATATATATGCTAGAGCAAAATTCTCTTGGCACTCAAAAGAATGGAATGGAAGGTTACAGATCAGCTTAAAATTTTAATATACCTGTATTTCAATCAATGTTGGTGTGTGTTAATTATTGTTTTCGGAAATAGATATAGAACCAATATTGGTATAATTTACAATATATAAGAGTTAAATTACGATGATATTGGGGGATTTGAAAATTCACCATCATATCATCTGCAAATTAAAAAACTTCGAAGATTGCAGTTATGTTTGGATTAAGGTAAGCTTGCCAACGTCGGACTTATCTTCGAAATATCTTTCATCTAACTCGAACGCGCGCCAAATTACTCAGCAGAGACCAAAAAATAGATTGCCTATTGCCCATGTTATAATAGTTGGGAGACTTTTTCAATTAAAATCACAAACACTAACGAATCGCCGCAACGTATGATAATGTGGGAACCTAATTCCCATATTCAACAGTTTTTTGTGATATATTATTTAATCATAACATTTTTCTTTCAAACTGTGGGCGTGTTGATATCGGTGTCCATGCCTGCTCAATGGATTATTTTTACGACTATATTCTGGCAAATCAAATGGAAGAGACCTAAATTTTACGATGGCAACTTTGAAAACAGGTTTAAAAATCATAATTTCATTTTTTCTGAAACTATTTGCATTCGTTTCACGTTTTCCATAGAATAATGGGCGTTACTTTGTCGCTACGAGTGGTATTTTCAAGAGTAAAACAGGCCTGCGGAACGAAATAAATGAACTTGCAGAATAGTACAAAAATTTAGAGCTTAGGTTCGTGCGACGGGATGTCGCGAAACCAACGAAACACACCACGTGGCCTAAATATGAGTCCATGGATCATGGATTACCAACAAAAAAAAACAAATAAGAAAAAATACACGTTTTTAAACACAACTATTGTTGAATGGAACCAGCTGCCTGGAGGTTTGTTCCAGCCCTTTCCATCCAATTTTAGGAGTTGGAAGAATAAGTGTAAAGCAGCCACTGGGTGATAAACTTCATTGATCAGTGATTATTATACTATGGTACTTATTTAAATATTGTTTGTGTGTGATGTGGACGGTATTACAAGTTGTATTTCAAAAGTGAATGATGTGTTAACGGTGCGTGATTTTGAACGGTATTTGAAATTGAAGAGTGCGTGATTATGGACGGAGTGCTGCGATGAAACGTGCATTGTATTTATGGTGTAAACCTAGCCCATTTATAATGGGGTAGGCCATATATGGTAGGTGTATACCCCATGTACATTGTATTCACCTAGGTTTGAGGTAAAGGTGCGGTTGGTAATCATTAATTGTCATTGTTTATAAGAGAATTTGATCTCTTCGTTCAATATCTGTTCTTGTGTATGTATGTCCATTGAAAGAATGACCGTTGACCAGACTCGACCGTTACCACCTGGGACAATCGCTAATGCATATATCATTGCAATATATTATATATACACACATACGACGTGTGTTCAAAATTTAACGGGATTTTTTTTCATTTCGCGGGCTTGGAGAGTACGATTGTGAATTTTTTTTATTATTTAGGAACACAACATACATACCCCTGAAGTATGATAAAACTTTCAGCTTTTTTCATTGTGGACTTTTTCTGTGACAGCCACTAAGGTTAGACGTGTTTTATGAGCTCGCCGATTTTTGTTTGTAAAAAGAAATGGATCAAATAACTTGTATCAAATTCATGAAACATTCATCAAACAAATGAAATAAAGTGTTACAAAGTGTTTTAAATGTTAACAAAGGCCTATGGTGAGTCTGCTATGAGTAAATCAAGAGTTTACGAGTGGTATACGCGTTTCCAAGAAGGCCGTGAAGACCTTGAAGATGACGAACGCCCTGGACGACCCAGCACATCAACATTCGATGAAAATGTTGAAAAAGTGAAAGAAATGGTTATGAACGATCGCCGAATCACAATTAGAAAGGTCGCTGATGATTTTGGCATATCGATTGGATCATGTCAAGACATTTTTTCCAATTTTTTGGATATGAAACGCGTGGCAGCAAAATTCGTTCCAAAATGGCTTTTGCACCACGATAATTCTACAGCTCACACTTCATTGCTTGTTCGTGAATTGTCGACGTTTGGCGTTTGAACACACAGTATGGGCATTATAGAAGAAATAGAAGTAAAGAAATCTTAATATGTCAAGTGGAATCATTAATATCAATCATAAATAATTCAACACACTTGTAATTCTAGAGGACAACCGATTATTATTATTTTGAAACTGGCTATCAATTTTGAACTTGAGTCAAAATAGACATTGCATGCACTGTAGTGAAATGGTACGCCATTATCCTCGTTGCCCAATGATAAATTAAAGACGATTTGTAGTCATGTCTCATATTTTTACGATTTCTTCGATAAACATTCCCCTACAAAAGATGGTATGTAGGTTGCTCTTCTTATTGACCGGTTACTGCCCTGAAAAATGTCGCTTTTCGGAGAATGGATCACAGAAATTCATTTGTGCCTCGCAAATTCATGCCACGTTCCCATCGAATACGTATGAAAAATTCATTAACAAGCAACCCATCCGAAGAACCCTTACATATATCAGTAAGAAATGGAAGGCATTGAGAGCACTTGACGGTGAATGATAATTCATGAGCAAAGGGCAAGCGCGCATTTCCATTCTGTTCCATCGAGGAGAGGATTTAGGGGAGAGAGGGTCCCAAAAATGGGCTCTGGAGCCGGCAGTCCCACCCCAATAACATTCATCGAACGCTCTCGGCGACGGTTCTGTGATTCGAGCGGGCGGGAGAAAAAATATAGCGGGGATCAGATGTCGCAAATGGCCGCAGGAGCCAGAGGAAAGGTAGCGTCAAGGTTGGGCGTGGTCAAAGATGAGAGGGGGGGACCGGGTGGTGCCCGGGGGAGAGAGAGAAACAAGGGCAGAGGGTGAGTGAAGCAAGGCATAGGTTGTCGTGAATGAGCAATCGGGGGAGAGCAAAGCAAAGGACAAGGAGAGGATGGACGGCAGAGCCAGGGTTACAGGGTACGCGGACGTCAAAAGTTGATACTGAAAATTCGCAATGTTTTCCCTGCGTAAACGGAATTTTAAAAATGAAGTAAAAAAACCCTAGAACTTATCATCATTATAAATAAATAAATATATAAACACACAAACACTAAGATGATAAATATTACACACACAGAAACATAAAAGAAGGACACATCTACCTTGATCAAAAAGTTCCCGGAATAACCACCGTGTGGCGCTCCCATCGTTCCGATTTGAGTTATGTTTTTTTTGTTAAATTGGTACATCTGTTGTTGATTTTCCCTTTAAATCTTAGTGTCATAACTTGACATTTGCAAAAGTTACGTAGCCAAGAGTACATCTATCTCTGTGTGTGTTGGCGATTTTTTACAATTGCAGAAATGGATTTAAATTTGCAACAACGAACTTGTATTAAATTTTGCGTAAAAAACGGATTTAGTGGCGCACGGACGTTGGAAATGTTGGAAAAGTGTTTCAACAACGATTCTCTAAAAAAAACGGTCGTTTACCAGTGGCACGAGCGGTTCAGAAGTGGTCGTGAGTCAATCGAAGATGATGAACGCAGTGGCAGACCATCGACATCGAAAGTCGGTGAAAAAATTGATAAAGTAAAAGAAATGTTGGTCAATAACCGCAAATTAACCATCAGAGAAATAGCGGAGGACTTGAACATTGCCTATGGATCCGCCCAAGACATTGTGGTTAATGATTTGGGTTTCCGTCGTGTAGCAGCAAAGTTGGTGCCAAAAGACCTCAATTGGACGTCGCAAAAGGCATGATTTGCGAGGCTGAATCCGATCCCACATTCATCAAAAGGATCATTATATATATATATATATATATATATATATATATATATATATATATATATAACCATGACTAGTAAAAAACTCTGATATGGAGCGTAGCTATGTACGGTGCGGAAACGTGGTCACTGAAGCAGCAGGATAGACGTAGATTGGAGGCTTTTGAAATGTGGGTGTGGAGAAGAATGGAGAAGGTGAAATGGACAGAAAGGAAAACAAATGAGGAAGTACTAGAAATGGTGGGGGAGGAGAGGGGTTTCTTGAGAGAAATCCTATGGAGGCAGGAAAAATGGATGAAAGGCGTACTGAGCGGTAGTGGAATGTTGAAGAGGGTAATAGAGGGGAGAATGTTGGGTAAGCGAGGTAAGGGTAGGAACAGGATAGGGATGTTGGACGGGATGAAGGGAGGAAGGAAGTACACCAAGATGAAGAGGGACCTGATATAGATTAGTTTGCTAGGTGGGGAGTCACAAAATGTTTATTTGATAGTTGTGTCCATCCAAAAATCTACCTTAACCGGTAAACCATAAACACAGTAATCAACCCGAAGGTCGGTTTAGTAGGTGATGGTAGAGCTCACCCATGTACCAAGCCCGACGGCGTGTGAATATTCACACATCAGGGTAGGGGGGCCAGTTCCTTTCCCTGTGCCGGTTATGGTTTCCCAGGAAGATCTGGTACCCGAAAAATCAACTAGCTTGGGTGGAGCTGCAGGTGCCCAGAGTGCCTTGCCCGAGAATCGAACCCGGGACCCTCTGGTCAGTAGTCCAATGCTCTACCCACTAGACCACCGCGACCCGCCTTAACCGGTAGATTACCTAATAATAATATATAACCATAAACACAGTAATCAACCCGAAGGTCGGTTTGGTAGGTGATGGTAGGGCTCAGCCAGTACTCAGCCCGACGGCGTGTGAATCACACATCAGGGTAGGTGGGTCAGTTCCTTTCCCTTTGCCGGTTATGGTTTCCCAGGAAGATCACATTCTAATTCACATTAAAATATTCATTTAATAAATTCGGACGGAACGAAAAACCTGCACGTGTCTATATTTAATTGGTAAAAGTATGTGATTTATATCATAAAATAATAACCGTCCAAAACAGCATTTTTCCAGATCTATGTATCGGAAGTTAACTTATCCAAGTCAACTATTTCGTATTACTACCTGCGTCCACAGCTGACTGCTAGTAGTCACTGAACTGACGATTTAAATAATGGATTAAAATGGACTAAATATCAATGACTAATTATTTAACTAGATATATACCCTCCATTTGAGCTATGCCACACGCCTTGATATAGCTAGTATTAATATCCTCACATTATAAAGCAAAGAAATGCCAAGACTTCAGCAGAACCAAATTTAGTTTTTATTTACATGTACAGGTTTGAACCCAAATTAGTGTTTAGATTATCGTGGAGTGTACCCTTACCTTCATCCCTTCTACGATGGTTGCCATGTTATACTTTGAATCCAATAAGTAACATAGGGCAACTTCAACCGAGAAGACTGTCATAAGTAGCAATTATATTTTCGATCAATCTCCATTTGTAACAGAATTAACTTATTTAGATAATGGCCGCGTATTTTATTTTATCGAGTCGTATAAAACAGTTATCAATAGATCGATGCTTTGATAAAAAGTATCGTGAATACAATTTCAACGGAAAATTAGGAATACCAAGAAAAATAAACGATTCCAGATATCAGTTGATTGCCAATTAATTCCTATGTTGCTCATACAAAAGAATTGTAAAACAAATTCATTTACTCAGGTTGAAACGTGGAAATTGTTCAATGGAATGAATCAAAACTCAATTATAATTTCGTAAAGAGTCCCAGGCACATCTGTGTTTCTATAATAAGCGCAGTCCGCATTTCAAAACATTCTGAATGGAGTCAATTACACAGAACCTATATTTATTCTTCATACTCGCTTTTAAGCAATTTTAATCACTCATTATTTTGGCTCCAATCGAAGTTCACTCCTCTAAAATATAAGTTTTAATCGAAAGACACACTGACAAATTGAAGCGTAGGAGCACAACAAAGACGAAGGCAACTTGACGGTGCGCCAACTTAATCAACCGTGAAACAAAATTTCATCGAAATTGAATTTCCATCAATTCTTCAATCGAAATGAGAAATGAATGTAGAAAAATTTCAACTCGACTCAAAACCATGCATGTTTTTACACCGACCCTATTACAACCTTGGTTGAAAAGCGCTCTCCGGGACCTATGGACCGCGGATTGTAGTTTCGCCGGCCGCGCTTGAGCTATCTGGCAATATTTTCCTTAATTAAATCAAGGCTATCTCAATAATGCAATGCTCCAATTTCTTACCTTAATATGTTAAATTTAATCATGGGACAAAGACAAAATTGTATTGAAAACTTATTTATTTTTGACAGGTTTATTAATGCAGGAATAGTGTAATTTAAAATCCAGCAAAAAAGGAAAACAAATGTAAAAAAGTTGATAAACTTCAAAGAAGTTGGCTGTGCCAAATTTAGCTTTCAAAGTAGGGCCGTGATTAAAGACACATCAAGGCCATGGTATTATATATAGCCAACGCACTGAGAAAGGGCAACAGTAATCTATTGGATGCGATATTGTTCACGAGGGTTTCTGAGAGAGAGATTGCGTGTAAATGGACACTCCTTTATTCCGCAAAATTCCGAAAATTTGTAAAGCGTTTAAACACACATGAGATGCTGTTTCAAGACCGTCCACTACAATTTCGATGCGTTACCAGATTTTATATAACATTAAATTCACATTACATTGGAGAGATTCAAAATGTAACCTAGTACAGCGACGTGTGCAGAGGGGAGCATGGATTGATGTGGCAGGGTGTTCAGAAGAGAAGAGGCAAAAAGAGTTGCCTGGGGGGCTTTGTGTAAGGAATCATAGCCAATTAGGAAGCTTCACGCTAAGCTGAATTACAAGTTGAGCACATGTTAAGGTGTGGCGCCGGCGCTCTTTGCTTCGGAAAACCCTTAACGCCATGCACTAGAGCACTGTAATTAGAGAAAATTGAGTTGGTTTTCAATCATATGATTCCGCCCATGTCGAATAATATACCACTTTGAGAGCTAAAATATGGTCTCGCGTCATCACATCTATTACCGAAATGCCTTCCCAAGCAGATGCAGACCAGTGACTACGAGAATTAATTATACACCTGCTCAAACGGTCACATTAATCAGTCAAGCACAGCACTCCGCACATGCACAAAGTTGGAAACATAAGAGAAATGACTCTAAAAGTTTATAATATGCTATAGCTTACAAATCTTCCAGTGAATACACACCTGTGCTAAACTTTAACTTTGACTCCCAGATGTATCATGTCAAATATAATTTTAAAATTTATTGAAAATCTATCAAACAATGGACATCTTTGTCTTCTAAGATCCTAATGTATAAAGCCTTGAAGAATTATTGCCATTGATGAAAACCGTTCGGGTCAACGATTTGAGAAGTTTCCTTTAATTTGGCTATGAAAACATCCTACCCCATTCCTTTGTATAGGCAAAATGTTTTCACTGTTCGGGATATGACTCATCAACGCGAAATTTTAAGATCATGTCTACTACAGGGAAGTAAAATTTCAATGTGTGTTTAATAAATTCAGAAATTTGACATAAATTTATTTCCTATACATGCTCGATTTTCCTTTATGAATTTTTCAGATGTCCCTCTGCCCAATCTAGTTATTATCGGGTTGAAAAGTTGCTGAAAAGTAATCATTAGTAACTCAGTCCATTCAAGCTCAAGCGCGACACATCGTCTTCCTATAATCTGCACAATTGTAAGATTTTATTTTATCCTAATTTGCGGTCATTAACATTTTAGTCCAGAATAAATCTTGTCTATTTGCTGACTTTTAATAATAAAACCACTTTACTTTTCCACATAAACTTTTTAATTTTTACTACCCAGGTTTCGTTATAACATAACATCATCATGACCTGATGATGTTATGTTATAACGAAACCTAGGTAGTAAAAATTAAAAAGTTTATGTGGAAAAGTAAAGTGCTTTTATTATTAGAAGTCAGTATGAAGATTTTCCACCAAGTTACGCCAGAAACTGTTTTATTTGTCTATTTGCTTTGCTTTTTTGAGGATAAATGCTTAAATTACCTCTTCAATGAATTTAAGTCCTCACAATATGTATAAATTGTCGCAATCGCATGTATACGAGCTTTGAACACACTGTCGTTTCAGCATCATTTCTGCCGAATTTGTGTTATATTTAATTGCCCTCAAAGGTCATAACATTTTATGTGGCATTAAACTTGGATTAAACTGATGTTTTTGCAAAAATATATTGTTTGTCTTAATTTTGATATAAATAGTTTTTGGTTGAGTTGATTTGGGTGGTGAAAAATATAACTAAATTCTGTCAAATATTCAAGGTCAATGGTCAGTGTGATGGCTTAAAGCTAAGCAGAATGCCGACCCCGGTGGTGGCGGGGATTACGTCCTCGTCTGCCAATCCAAAAGGTCGTGGGTTCGATTCCCGCCTGAGTGGGTTTTGTAATCCTCCTAGGCATTGGGTGTTCGTAAATGTGACCATTGTTATCATTGTTGATAGTCCGATGTAAAGGCCGAAATGCGCTGTTTTCGGACTAATGCTAAATAAATAAATAATAGAATGAAGCCGTAGCTAGTGTCGCTAGATTTTGCCAAAAACGACCAACTATGCCTTACACCACGGATTATTACCACCAATTCGGAGTTTTAGCATCTAACTTTTGCAATTGAGTTCGATAATCCTCAATTTTGCATACTCTTATTGCACTTTTAAAGCCATTAATGTTTAATGTACATCCTACTCTTATTGCGATGGGACCGGAGTTCCCCGACGCTTTCAGCAGGGGTAAAAGCAACATAACAATACTAATTATCATCTTCAGAATACGTGGTCAAGGGAAGATCCGCAAATGAGACATAAACGGAGAGGGCTCTTGAGATACTGTGGAAATTTTGCCACATACTAAGGTTTACGAACGCATGCATTTCAAAGTTGGCGAAGAGAAAGCATCGATGTTAGTTAAAAATTACTCATTACAATGCTCCGACAACGGCTGCGTTTTATGACCTCACTCTGAGATCGTGAAACAGTAGTTACATGTCGGAACACTTTTGTGTGACATCACCAGCAGGAAATAGAATACTTGTCGCCAAACATGGCGTATGCATATAACGTTTACTGCAGGAAAGCGAGGGGTGTTAAGACGGATGGTGACCTAACACCCCCCGCCACACACGCCCCAGCGGAGTCTTGCGGGGCATTGTGTAGATGTAGATTTAATTACCTTTCCGATTTTTATTTCATTTTAATTTCCAGGCGCTGGGAAGAGTTTAGTACGGATAATCCGAATTATTGTTAGGTTTTGAGGTGTGCTGACGGCCATAGTCATTATGCAACGGGTAATCCGGAAAACGAATAACCCGCGAAACGGATAATTCTCACATGAATAATCGAGAGTCCTGTAATTTTTACTTTAGGGCGCATTTCGGTCTCTTAATTTAAGCGATGAAATTAAAAAATTAACAGTTTTTAAAATTATTTTTCTTAAACAGATTATGAAAGTATTTTTCTGGAAGATTAAGGAAAATGAGCGACTATTACGGGTTTTATAGATCCATTAGTGCGTTATAATTAAACGGCATAAAAGCTGAATTAGTTAGAAATGTATTGAAAGTTATAACGATTGTACTTTCTCCTCTTGCCATAACAATAATTTATTGTAACATTTGCAAATCCCTATATTGTACCTCTGCAATTTCCCCCTGAATAAAATCGTACCTCATATAAAAAAAAAGGAGAAAGAAAATTGGAGGAAAGAAAGTACTCTCTCTCACTGTAGAACCCTTTTAATCTATCTAAATTTTATTTAAGTTCACGCGCGATATATTTAAACTGCTAAAGAAATAGGCAAACACGTGGAAAGAAGTTAAATGAAATAACCTCTCCCTTTCAACATCTTCATAATGGTTGCATGCGTGATGCGTAGACATAGGGGTGGAAATGAAGAAAGGGTGAAGGACTTCTAAGCAAAAGATGTCCTTAAAAATCGAGCAAGATTAGAAAATGGACGATTGACTGCCAGGGTGTAGTGGTGAAGCAGTGAATAGTTGGAGAGGTCGACGTGTGAAGAGGGAGCGAAAGGAGAAGAAGAGCGATATGAGAGGAAGGAAACGCCAAGGAGGGACGAAACGGAGTGCATAAGGGATGGTTGGAAGTCGACGAGACGAAAGTCGGGTGGAAACTGGTGGAAAAAGTTTTCTTGTTTACGAGAGCAGCCAATCTCGTAATGAGTGCGGGATCGTGGTGAAGAACGATAAATAATCACTCCCGAATGAATTCTCAGGGTGCGATCAACATAGAAAACATCCACTCAGCGTTATTAGTCTCCTTCAAATCATCCGTAAATCAATGGGACAGGAGGGGGACGATAAAACTATGTGCGTCAAACCGGTGGGCCAAAGATCGCACCGTCAAAAAATCTAATTGAGTGAATATGCTGGGGGATAATCGGGTTTCCATCAATCGATCGGCCAACTTCAATAAAAAGTCTAAATTGGCAATTAAATTTTGTGCCCCCTGGCGGAAATCCATAGTCTCTCAATTTTAAGTTGATATTTAATTAAACCTTTGCTACGCCAATTTTGGTAGCATCTAACTGATACTCTGTTACAATAAAAAGTAGCATGTATTGTGATAATTGATTCATATTGTTTCTACGACTTTTTTTGAATAATTCAATTGAAGCGGGTTAACCAAATCCTATTTTAATTCCTGATGAGGTCATAAAAAATCAACTGAAATAATTCGCGGGATAGTAAAAAGAAATTGGATGTTTGTAATTTTCAAGTGGTTATATCAATGTTCAAAGTAAAGGTCGAAGTGCTGTTTTCAGACTAATAGAAACACAAAATAAAATAAACAAATAAACGAGGATGATGCAAACCTATGAATATAATCAATAAGCGTAATCCTAAATCCTCTCATAGTTTATATCACTCGGAATCTCCTTTTCTTCCTTTTAAATGAAGAACTGAATAGTTAATATTAAGACTGCAAGTTCAAATCCCTTCTCAGGCACATTTTTCATCTGTTATTTTATCGTTTTCTTCAAAGAAGCTTGATAAGTGATATCATGTGTAGAGTGGAAACCAAATATATAATCACGGCGTACGGTTTTGATTTTAACGAAAAAGTAGGTGCATTGAGTATTAGTTATTCACCAGAATATTAAATTTATTTAATGACTTTTATCGTCATAATTTCTCACTTGAAAGTTTTGGTATTGATCAGAATATTAGGGTTTTCATTACTAACGTAGTGTTACGTAAGACGATAGGTAATATGTAAGAGGAAAACTTATTGCGGGAGGGGGGGGAGCGTTCGAGTCCCGGGAGCGCCTCTGAGCTCCCCAAGCTTCTCCTAAGCTGTGTGATTTTTCGTGTACCAGGTCTTACTGGGAAGCCATAGGCGGCACAGAGAAAGGAGAGACCCCTCCCCTCACCCCCAACCAAATGTGTGAACTTCACACGTCGTTGGGCTTAGCACTAGGTTCGCCCCACCCTCACCTTTCAAAAAGACCGAGTTGATAACTGGGACGGGGATATGACAAATGCTGTACTTCAGGACCAAGCGCGTCCGCTGTTCACGTAAAATATCACTCCTGTTGTGGGGTTGGAGCTTAACAATCAGTTATTGTAGCATGAAAAACGCGATTATAGGAAACTTGAGCCATTTTAGCTAAGATTTACAAGTAAAAATGACTGTCTGGCCAGGATTCATCAAAAAACCACCCGAACCCGATAGACTCCTGCTGGTATATTCTAAAGAGTAAACTTAACATATCTCAAAGTGAAAGAAGTTAAGAGGTGATTCCGTTTTTACCAAAAGAAATTCCACAAAACCCGACGGGAACTATTTAATGGTCTTTTCTTTACGGTGAGAACAAACGCTAAATTGATGATAATTTGCGTTCCTTGAATCACTGCGATGAAAAGACATGTGAGAGGGGAAGTTACGAACAAATTACAAGGTAAACTCTGTGTCTCGAGTATAAGGATTACGGGTTATATTCTGGATGAGGTAGAATCAAGGAAAAAGGGCAAGACCAAGATACTGTGAAGAAATATGGCACACAAGTAAATCGAAAAGGGGAAGAGAGGGGTGAACGAGAGAAAGAGGATGGACGGGCAAAGAGGGAAGAGTTTGCACAGGGTCTCAGGGAATGTCCCTCAGGAATGTATTAGACATGCTTTTGGATATTTTCCACGGTCTCCCAATGCTTTTCTATCAGGTCTCTCTTCAGTCGGGGAAACAAAAACAAGTCCCACGGAATGATGTCGGGGCTGCAAGGGGGCTGGAGGACCACCGGGGCAGTACTCCGGGCCAGGAAGTTGGTAACGATGAAGGACGTGTGGCTGGGGTCATCGTCATGGCGGAGCTTGACCTCCGTCAACACTCAATCGTGTCACGAAGTCGAAGAACGCACTTCACCGGTTTTACCGCACTGCCATGGATAGTAGCATCACAATAAAATCATGCGCAGTACTTTCATAATTGGCCATGTACATACATGTATATACGCATATATAATTACACGTAAACTAAAATATGTTAACCATTCCGCACGTAAATGTCTACGAACGATACGAAGTTTTACGCGTATGAGTATAGCTTTAAGTTACAGATTTTATAAACAAAAAAATAATGGTATTTAGATCTTAGTCATAAATTTGCACGGCGCAGTGAAAGAAAGAGTAATTATTTCTGGTATTGCTGGTGCTTGTCTCTCTTACTGAGAGGAAAACAGGAATACTTGCATCTGTCAACTCTGGCATGCCTTATTTTATCTTCGTGGTCCATTCTACCCATGTCATGCGGGGCTATGATACTAATTCCCTCGATGACACAAAGGATTTCAAATGTTCCGTCTCTTTAATGGAGTGGCTGTACCTTTCTAATGAATTCATGTTTAAAGGAGTTTTTTTGTTATAAACTAAAGATTACGTATCTTTTTTCCATTTTGACTTGTGAATAATCAATCGTTGGTATCAGAATCTGTCAGTTCTTCCTGATAGTATGGTTGGGTGTCCTTCACTTCTAATCCGTAATTATTTATGTTGGCTACTTTTGCCCGTGGCAATATTTAACGGTAATTGTTTCCTTAGCGTTGGGGAAATTTTTTGTGGGAGTACATGGTGTGATTTTTTCGAATTGGACGTTAGCTCTTACACTGAATTGATTACCTAAGTTTTCGAATAATTCTTTATCATTTGCCCTTTCCAACCTGGTGCTACCAACCCCCGCCACACACCTTTTGGTGGTTCGCGGGGATTTTATATCGATGTTGAATCATCACTGCACGTAAAAAGCGTTAAAAAAATCGTGTCTCCGGCATATATTATGGGTAAAATATTCGAATAACGAGATTGTAATGCATCACGTTTTCATGATATTTCGCATAGATACCGCCGGTGAAGTTCTTAAGCTGCAATTCTGGACCACCGAGTAAAGGAGGTTTCGTCGGGTAAGTGTGGGAGATCTCATCACTATTCGTGGTCACCCTTTACCTCTGAGCAAACCTCTCCCTGCCTCTTTATGGAACACGAATGACGGGGGTGCGATAGGGACCAATAGCGCGGCCGTGAAGAAATATAGGGATAGGGATTCGGATGAGCCGGAAAAGGGTCCCACCCTATTGCTTGACGGTTCCCGAGGATGAAGGACGCTTTACGGGAGGATTTCGGGAATATCGAAAGGAAGGACGGGCAAAGATGAGAAGACATCACCCGCTACGCCACACCTTCGGTAATTCCACCCAGATGCGTCTTTCATTTCTCCCGGGATCTCGATACCAAAATGAAGGTGTCAAAAACTAAGCGTTGAATCTTCACCGGAAGATCCTACTCCAGCATTTTGACGCTTCCATGAAGCCATAACTGCCGTGATGACACGAGTAAATCGTCGGGAATATCAAGATTCCCCATCGAGGAACAGAATCAATTTGAATAACACCCAAGGTTGACGAATGGACAGGCTGGCTCAGTTTTTTTTAATCCCACTTAAAAGCGTAACAGGTTCGGGGGAAGGAAGAAAAAACAAAGCACCTTTTTCTATTGTACGCGAACTGAAATCAGTGAATCGTCATCAAAATGTGAATCGTGAAGGTTTTATGTTGATATTGAAATCTACATAATACCAAGCAAGCCATCGCAAGGGTTTGTGGTGGGAATGTGCTGCGGGCCAAGTTAACATGTCCACAACCATTAGCCCATACATGCATTTGAATATATAGCAGCTAATATACAAAATAATTCGCACACACACACACATATGCCTTTGTGCATCATACAATAATAGTTTTTGTACAGCATCATTAAGTTTTAATCTCTGGGGTGACAGAGTTCGGTTACATTTTCCTATGATTATGTATCGTGAAATTGAAAAACAAGTACTTGAACCTGTTAGCGACAGCATCTTCGTACCTTTTCCAATTTTATCCCGGTGGTTGTAACTACTGATAAAATTTTTGTGCTATTATAATTGCCTAGGTGTGCCACGAACCTTTCTGTAGTTCCGAGTCGTGCCTGTTCCATTCGAGAATCAAACCTAATTTCTCCAACATACCCGTCAAACATTTTCTCTTCTCGTAGCAGTTTTCATCGAATTTAGCGTGTCATGTCGAAGCTTTAAATATTCCTTAAATGCCATTTTTCACATGGATCCCAGATGCACGCCACTTATTCGAAATGTGGCCTAACTAAAGCGTATTAATCACTTTCTCTAATTTTATACAGAGGTGAATGCAAATAATTTTAATAATCAAAGAATTCGAAGCTTAAGACAAGGTTGTTCAAAGCACATAATTATAAACTATTAAAAGCAACTCACCATCTTCTGCCAAAAAATTATTGCAGCAAATACGTCTTGTGAAAATATCAATTATATTTTTAACTGTAATAATACATTATGTATTTTTGAATATATCAATTATTCTTTAATTAAATAAAGTGCGTATGGCAATATGGATCTCGTTTACTAGAGCCTGGGTTCAAAGGGTCCTCAGCGTCGGAAGAGCGTGAAAAGTTTCTCTCTAGTCTCATTCTGACTGAAAATATAGGATTATTTTTTCCTGATCTATTACGAAGACTAAATTGTCGCAATGTTTGCTAACATGTCTAAAAAAGTTCAATGTCATCTATTCATGATTTTTAATGACAGAAGTATTGACAGATTTTATTATCTTGGCCATAGAAAACAACATGACAGATATTTCACTCAGCTTCTTTCAATAGGAAAAAAAATAGTTTCCGTTAGTAAATATTGTACGAAAATGAAAATTCAACATGCATGTAGGTCATCCAAACGGAGAGTCATTAACTTGTGGAAGCTGTTCTTAAAATATTCCAGGAATTCATATAAATTAACAGCAGCATTATTCATACATTTTGACTATGCAAGGATTCAGTTTTATTATACGTACGTGGGCCACGTAAAAGAGTGCTCGCTGGGATTAAATGGGCTTCATCAGAGTCCAACATGAAGTGCAGCGAAGCAGCAGGTACTCACATGTGCGACTCAAGGCTTTACTACTTGAGAATTAACCACCGTACCCTGCATCAACATCACGTCTCGCTGAAGTGCTTCCAGCAACGTTTTTACACAGTGATGCTTGAACACGGAAGGAATTGTGGACCCTTGTGTTACGTGCACACAAGTAACACAAGCACACACGGGTCACCTTATTTTTTAAGTTTACTCTCTAAAGAGCGACTATTGAAGGAAAATAGAATTTAACTTCCATGAACACAAAAAGGTCAAGGTTCAAATGGCAATATTTTGCAGACATTTTAAAAAAGGATGACCAAACGATATTCAGAATCGTAGTGGACGGCGCATGATCGCGGTGGATTGGAGTGGTTTAGTAGACGGACGTTTGAATTTGATGTCAGGAGAGCGTTGAAGAGTTATCAGGAGGGAGAGTCATTGTGGGTGGATGCAGTTGGAGTGAAGAGCCAAGGGAAAGTGGATGGGGAGAGGAAGGAGTGCTGAAAACGATAGGCGGAAATTTCGTTGATGGGAATGGGAACCAAAACTAACGGCCGGAAATCAATTCGCTCATGAAGGAATCGTTTTGCGTAAACTTGAGCAAATGTTTCGAATGCAGTTAGAGAAAATTTGCATAGGATCAGTTGTTATCTATGATTAGAAAAAATTTTCTGCAGAACTCGCCATTCCAAACATCATCCCTCTTTAAAATCTTAGTAATTCTTTACTAAGGTTTAGAGGTTCACTAAGCTTTCACTAAGGCACTAAGATTTTCAAATTTATTTCCTAGTACATGTTCCACCTTTTAATTCCAAATTAAACTATTTCCATTCATATTTTCTCTCAATCATCGTTCATCTACTTCTACATAATACCCCGCAAGCCGTCGCAAGGGCGTGTGGCAGAGGGTGGTAGGCCATCAGCAATTCTGCATATAATCCCTTTATTTCCTCATTCTACCTGGCACCCACCGCGATCCACCAAAAACCGAGTGGAAAGGGGGCCACCGAACACCAAGAATGCAACATGCCTACATTTTACTACGAGTATTACATGGTTAGCAACTATTCCTATGCCTACACAAAGAGGACAAGAAAATACATTTAAAGAGGGTAGGCACACACGCAATTCAGACCATTATTAATGGTTACTATTCTACGCATTCCGGACGAACAATTCATAAATACAATAGGCTTTATATACGTTCGCCTACACCCCACCTGGCACAAGGGCATTAGGATACCAGACTCGGGTAACGTTTTTTGGGAACTCCATACTGTTTGCCCCTATTTTCGATAGCGTGTACCTATTAACGTTTGTAATCATTATTGGAATACATTCAGAGAGTGTCTCATTTTCCGTCTAGCATCAAATTTAACAAACACTAATCAACACTACAACATATGTCATTAAATCAACATACTCTGAAACTTATCAGCATTTTTCTCTACCTTGTAACTTCCATCGCAGATGGTGATACGTTTGAAAGTCAATGAATTATCATTTATAATTGCTTCCGGCTTTCTGTTACATGATTGGTATTCTCCAAATTACAAAAAAAGTTTCTCAAAGGAAGGTCGATAGAGGAATGTAACAGCTCTATGAATGCGAAAGACATATGAAGAAAATAGAAGCGTAAAAGTGCAGTAGGAGTATTTAAAGAACAAATATTCACTCTCATAAATATTATTATAGATCGAAAAACATCCATTCACATCAACTAAATTTAGGATGACTGCATATCTAAAGCCTGAAGGTGAATGTTCTATAAAAGTACATTCCCAAGAAAAAGCAGTTTAATTTAAAAGAATTCAAAGTAAAATGAATCATTAAGAAACAAATACCTTAAATATAAACATACTGACTTTTAAGATAAATCGGGTAATTACTGAGAAAGCAGAAATAAAAAATAAGAACAACCTTAAGTTGAATAGTAACCGAAAAACTCTGCCACGTTTAATGAATGCTATATTTGCCAGAAGAACAAGGAAGTTCGAGCAGGCGGAAAATATGAAGGAAACGGAAATGCACGGAAGGTAGGCCAGATAGAACACCCAGGACTTCTCCTCCGCTAAAATTATAATTACAACATTCAGGTTGCAATTTTTGCTTTAAGTATAAATAAACATGCACATTTTTCCCTTAAAATGAGAAAATATAATATTTACGTTTAAGAAATCGGTTTTAAAAAAGGGTTTCTCAAGCTTAAAAAAAGCGCTAAAATTAAAATTGAATTTCATCCTGATACCGAGGATTACATTAAATATTATCTAGAGCCAATAATTCCCCTGTACGAGATACGCTAAGAAAAGTCCATTAAGACTACGATAAACGCACATGAAACGTGAGAAAAAGAGAATGATCTCTTCATATTGCCCTGAGAGCTTGTGATGAGATGCTTGTGAAATAACTAGTACAGCGGCCATGACAATTAGAATATTGCTTAGCTTTGCCTTCATTAGGCTCACATCTGGTAGGTCTAAAAATGTTTTTTCCTCTCATTTTTCCCTTCTAACTGGTGATTGGGAGAAGTATTCCTTGTCCTTGTTGTTTATCTATGCGTCATAGATACAAAAACAATAACATGACATTCATTAAGTCTGAGCCCTGTATTAGCAATGGCCTTCCAGAAGTCAGCGTCTCTCAGGCGACTCAGGTCTCCAGAGAATCGTGGATGTATCGTATATTAGACAAAAGTGATTTTTTAAGAAACTTCGACGTTCAGAGGTTTCTTGGAAGATGCCTATGACTACAGTTGGTGTTTAATTTTATCTTTACGTGCAGATGGATGAGTTAATGAGATATTGCAACAATAACGAGGCATTCCTGTTTTATCTAATTGTCAACTTTGCTCTTTCCCGAGGCTTACCCTGGAAATTCACAATTTAATGTAAACTCTTCGGAGGAAAGATCAAAACTCTCAAGGAATATAGAAAGTTCGGCGTTTCAAATTCAAACATAATGGCGTCTGTCTTATTCTTTGTTTTGCTCGGATGTCTGGATGGTTGATAAACTTCAGTTGCCTTTGCTAAATAATGAGAAGCGACAGTACTCGCTGAATACAGTAGATGCTAAGTGATTGGTTTTTGTGGGCGGTTTGAGGCAATTACGTAGAGAGAAACTTAAAAATCTTAAATTAAAGTCTCATTAAAACTATTGGTCTAGTATTATGACCATTGTAAATTATTTTAACTTTAGAAAAATTCAAAGTTAAATCCATAATGTATACAAAAACTTCTGTGCGAGAAAACGAAAATCATCCTTCGTGAGAGAAAATGGTTTTACATTTCTTAGCTGTGAAAGAACTCCGATTTGCCGGCTCGGTTCCGGCCTATCGGCGGCGAAAACGTGCACAGAAAGGAGAATGGTATATACAATGTATGAGGACACGGAAGGTAAATCTTTTTAAGAGTTTGAAGGACATCCAATTTATCCATGCAATTACGTATTTGGGAAATGTAATTTTACAGAGATCAGGTTTGATCGTAAACAAGTTACCGTCTTTTTTAACGCTACACACGTACCGAAGGCATTGGGAAAAAGATTAAATCTTCCTAAGGAATACTGCATCATGGAATCGAAATGTTCGGCGATAGCAAGTTCCGAAACGACACTAACGACTGATGTTGACTCAACGGAGAACCAAAAATTGCTCTAAGCATATGGACGAATTCAAATTAAATCTAAAAACGCGTCAGAGAGAAAAACACGTTATTTTCTGAATGAATATCTGATTGTTATAGTGCTTTTAGTTTCAAGTTAAGGAAGTACATGGACATGTTTAGCTACATGTATTTAGTTACGGGAGGAATAATTAGGAGCTACCAAAACACAGAATCGACAGAGCAAATTTTTTTTACCATTTTGAAAGTATCTAAAACGGGGATGGAACAATCCTGATCCAATAGAATAGTAATCCAAACATTATTGAATGCATAGTGGGCGTAAAAATAAATGTTGAGTGGCCAGTTCATCCGAAACCGGCTAGAACTTATTTAATAATCTAAAATAAGCCACATTTATATATTTCACATCGATAGCATTAAAATCTCTCTTGGGTATATTTTATTGCCAAGTACTTTCTGGATATTTGACACAAAATTAAAAACATTTAACTGTTTCCGGAAGACTGCAATTCAAATAGATGTGGGTTTATTCATTGATGACAATATAAATTTGAGAAAAAAAACAAGAAAGTATGGTATTCGATTTCAGAGTTCATCATTCCTTTCTGAAATTAAGTAAAACGTGATAACTGACGGTAGTGGTGTCAGGGGCTTGCAGACCTTTAAGAAGGAAGTATGATCGGTCCCATCTTAATCTGCATGTGCGAAATTATACTTGAGTACAGTTAAGTCTCAAGACTCATTAAAGTTTGATATCCCAAGCAATCGCCGGCTGCCCTTTCTCCGCTCCTACGATGTTACGCAGACTAGATATATTTTCCGGGGACTAACTTCTCAAAATCCTATATTCAGATTCAAGATTGCAGTTTGGCTTCGAGAATTTAACGCAACATTTCCATGTTTGGGCATAACAAACCATTACACTCCAACGAGACAGCGAATGGGGACACGAATAGGGCATTAAAGAAAGGGTCACAAGTACAATGCTTTTAGCTTAGGCTAGGTTTGGGGTCAAATACGTTGTGGAGAAATGGGATCATTTCCGTAGAGAAGGAAATATAGCCATGTCGGCCCTGAGTAACCTACTGATTTATTCTCATACCCCAATTTGATTACTGTGGTGAAGTATACCCAGACCTTTCAGGCGAACAGAAAACCAAACTCCAGAGGAATCCTAACTCTTATGAGCGGTTCATTTGTGATCTTAGAAAATACGATCATATTTCTGACTCATTTACAAGATGATCCTGGTTCAAACTAGAAGATCGCAGGCACTTACATATTCTGTCATTCTCTAAAGGATATTTTCAAGCCACAAACCTTTATATTTATACCAAAAGGTCCTCCCCATCAGCTTAATTTACAACAGGAACACTAAGGGTAACAATAAACTTCTTGTCTCACACCATCGCACAGAAATCTATAACAAATCTTTTCATGTTACAGCATACCGTCTGTGGAACTCTCCATAAAAAACTCTCCATCCACGACAACATTTAAGGGAGCACTTCACAAGTTCATTCTCCTCAGCTACAAAACTCAACCAGTTTACCTTCCCTAAAGGATTTAACTCAGCTGCTATAGATATTACCGTTTCTACTTCATCTTTTGTCATCTCAAGCAGTAGGATTTTGCACAATTATTTTGAGTTAATGTTATGTTTATAATTGCTCCTTATGTGTTATAATATAAAGTAATTTTTTCATTTCAATTTCAGTAACTTCAGTAAATAAATATATATATATATTTTTTTTATAAAAATATACATATAAAAAACACAGTAATCGACCCGAAGGTCGGTTTAGTAGGTGATGGTAGAGCTCACCCATGTACCAAGCCCGACGGCGTGAAAATATTCACACATCAGGGTAGGAGAGCCAGTTCCTTTCCCTGTGCCGGTTATGGTTTCCCAGGAAGATCTGGTACCCGAAAAATCACCTAGCTTGGGTGAGCTGCAGGTGCCCAAAGCGCCTTGCCTGGGAATCGAACCCGGGACCCTCTGGTCAGTAGTCCAACGCTCTACCCATAGCCATGTATATATATATATATATATATATATATATATATATATTACCCAAATTAAGACCGCTATCTATCTTTCTTTCTCAAGCAGCCCTTTCGTATTGATGGTTACCATACGAAAAGTTTGAAGTGTTATGAGATAATTAGAAAAACCATTTATGGCAATCACTTCATGGATAACGAATGAATTCATGACAAAAAAACGCACAGAGTACAGAGTAAAGACACCGAGGGGATAATTATAACCGCACTCGAATCATACTCCTCATTAGGTGGTGAGATTGAGGGTGCAAGTTGAGGGAAAGACAAATGAAATAAGATTACCAAAATAAATTAATGCTTGGACTTTCTTCTCTCACGCACCCGCGACGAAAACCGATTAAAGTATCGCACACAAATATTGGAACCACTCCGAATATAAAATAATACCACCAAATTGTCCCTTTATTACATCGAAGAAATGAAAAATATACCCTTGCTCACCACGAGTTGCCGAGCTCCCCATGGGGTGGACTGCTGGGTAATATAGATTATATTTACACGAGTGAGGATCTTTTTGTGAAAAATCCTCGAAATATATCAAGTGGAGATAATGAATTATTCATCAAGTGATTTAGTAACAAATCTGATGATAAAAATTTTAAAAAGTCAAAAGGCAAAATTTAAAATTTGCAAACGTTGGATGAACGGAGGTAGGAGAGGATGAGAGGAAGTGGATGAGAGGCGATGCGTGAATGGGTGAGTGGCAGAGACGATTAAGTGGAGCGTGACGCGAGTGAGTCATGGGGGAAGGGGAGGGGAAGATGAAGGGAGAGAGATGGACCAGGATGACGTTGATGGAGGAGGAAAGAAAGCAGCAAAAGTGAGTGGGGTGCAAAGTTCAGCTCTTGATTTAAGGGACCAACCCTAGGGTGAGGTGGGGGAGGGGAGAAGGACGGCCATGAGGGAAAGGGGGAAGGAGGAGCATTATGACCACGAGAGATCTTTGGAGGACCTTTCTGATTCCCGGGACGGCTGTTTACACGCGTGGCAACATAGATGCGCACCATCCGTGTTCTCTTCCCAGGATTGGTTGCAAATAATGGTGTCTCCGAGAGGGAAATACTACATATTGTACGAAAGCTATCTTCACCGAGGTAAAAACATAACGTTTGATCCCAAAGGATGATGAAAGGCATCGGCTCGCGAAAATGTTTCCGCAAGGAAATTTTAACTCTTCCAGGAACACTGAAAAAAACCTCAATCTTCCTATAATTTTCAATAATATTGATTTGATGGAAATCCTTTTAAAATGGCGAGGATCTTGTTTTGAGAAAGTTGGCTCCCAATTAAATGTTATCGATCTAATGCCGAAGCGAAAAGGGAGGAATACGGAGGGGATTCATGAGAAAACCTAGAAATTTACATATTTTTAGCTTCACAACTTCTTGAACACAAAAGAGTCTTAGTTATATGATTTTCAAATGTACTCTTCATAATGTGAAGCAATTTGAAAGTTCATGATGACTTTTGAAATACCATGGCTTTAACTGCTTTTAAGGTCAGTGGTGTCAATACTTGGTGTGCCTGACCTCGTCAAGGGGAGAAGCGATTCCTGGAGAAATAATGCTGTTTAAGAGCTGCTCAGTTAACTGTAAATTCTTTGTAGAGACAGGAATGAATCACCAACTTTCATTCGTTGGTGAATTCATTATTTCTCTCCTCTTAACTATTCAACAAAAATGTTCCACTGTGGTGTACGCTGCTAATGCAGCTGTCATGTTTACACTATTATTGCATCATATTTTTGTTATCTGGCACCATGCCGCTAACAATGGGACACCCGTCAAAACATGGCCTTGTGTCGGCAACATGTCAAAACACTTTTGCAACTAAAAGGACAATGGGACACCATTATGAAACATTTTGGTGCATCTATAGCATTTTGTCAGAAAATAAAATATAAACCTGAGAATATTAATAAAAACAAAGTTTTGATCACAGAGTCAATTTAGATGACGAAATTTTTACTCTGAATTGTCACATTTGTGTGTGATGCGTGAAGTCACTGATGATAACCAGATCAGATGAGCAGATCCTCTTCTATTGCCTGCAAGGTTTGTCAACATGAACCCTGCACACAACACAACAATCATTGTCCTAACTTCTAGGAATAACATAACCGCACCAGATTCCGTCTCGAGAGTTAGAAAGGTACCGATGATCCAGTTAACAAACCCGATAAATTTAGCACGCTGAGAATCAGTCATGACCATAACTAGACACAACTTCAGGGCTACTTTTAACCACGAATTGTGGCATTCAGAAGATATAAATTAAGCGTAATCAGGGAACTTAGAATTGATATCTTAATACGGGATACTGGGAACGAAGTCAATTCCTGACAAAAATTGCTCGGCTTTGTCAGATGCGATGAACACTTTTTCAGAAAGTATTGATTCAAAATGAAGAGCCTTGATATTATTGATTCGGTTTTCTTTATTCCATAATTTCATTTTTTATAACCGTTACCTCTGTCTCTATTTTCTTTGTATCGATAACTTTCTTTCTCCTTCCAACATCGCCTTCCCCCTGTTACCCTGGAAGACAATCAATGGTTGACATTTGTTATTTATTTATAAGTGGCGGTGATCTGTTGAAACCTGATAGATACCAGAAGTCTGGAATGTTGAATATACTCAATTATTTGTATAGATTATTAGCTGTTCATGTTGGAGCTGCTAGGTTGCAAGCGTTCCAAACCAGTGAGCGTTGGGTCCGCGGTGGAAAATAGTGAGACAGCGATGCGCCGAGTTTCGCTCGGGATTCACTCCAGTAACGATTCAGGTAACTCGTGCACTTGCTCATCTTAGATTTGGATGAGAAGCCAATCCCATTACCAAATGCATTACACCGTAGCACTTCCTCGTTATAAAAGAGAAAAAACTCCTTTGTTCATAGTTAATTTCGAAGCACCGAGTTGTCATGAGAAACCGAAAATACCTCAGCAAACACTTGCCGAGTTGTTGAATTTATTCCTTAATGAGTTTTATCCCGCACAGTCTCATATGCACGCAGTCAGATCATGGTATTATCTCTCGCATTTTTAATTCGCCCATGTCCTTTTCGACCAATTCCTTGGCCATAAGAAGTATACCCGGCATCGCAAGGCCAGTAAAAAACGATGTTGTGCATCATTTTTCTCTGGAATGGAGCATAACAGGGCTTTTTGAAGTGATACCGTTATTGCTTTTAAAAAAATTAAATACTTGAGCTTAACAATACCAATAATGCAAAACAATCGAACAACGAATGCACTTTTAAGAACACTGACACCCGCACAGTCCATCAGTCTTAGTGGCGAGGCGTGACTCATGTCACCGGATGGATCAGCAACAATGCAAGCATTAATTCTGAAATCTTAATATCTTGAGGACAATATTTGAGCGACTGAGAAAAAAACGAGTGAATGGGTAAAAAAAGCTTTTCTCGCTATTGCAAACAACATACTAAAGTTATGGCCTGAACTTAAGTCTTGAATTTACTAAAAATACCACTCTATAACCCCATCATGAATGTAAACTTTCCATTAAGTTAAGACTGAAACGATTCATTGTATTAGAGGTGCTTTGGAAATGTTCCACATCCCATGGAACGTGCCTCAGGGAACGTTTCCCAGGGAATTAAACGCGAAAACATCTCACAAGTGGCCCTAGCCATGTCGTCATCTTAGGTGGTCTGAAGCCCTCTCTAACTCCTAAGATTTTGAAACCATCAGGAGTGGGTGGGGATTACCGAACGAAAGTGTCCCCCACCAATAACTACCTGGGCCGCAGAAAGGCGCAGCGCATTATGAGGCAAGGGAAAGAGAGATGAGAGGTTAAGAGATAAGACGTCCAAATTAAGAGGTAAAGGAGGAGTAATTAAAAGCAGCAAAGTTTCGTCGGGGAGAAAGATGGAGGAGGAGGAGGGGTTGGGTTGAGAAGGTGCGTGTGTGCGAGCGTGCGTCGAGGGCTGGATTGCCTCCGCTATTCGGGAGGGAGGTAGAGGAGCCTCCTCCCTCCCGAACGGGATACTTTATATTAAGTGGTGAACTTTCTGTTCATTTTCCACCTCGGCCCTACTTCATCTTCCGACTAACTCCGCTGTCCCTCCCGCTCCTCCTCCACCTGCCCGGCGCCACTCCACCTGGCGCCCGCCGTCCAACCATTCCCCTCCCACCCCAACAAGACAAACTTTTTTCCACTTCGGTAATTCGATTCTTTCCCGGCACTTGCACTAAAGTCTCCCGAGTTTATTCTCTCCTCTCGGCGCAGGTAGGCACTCGATACGAGGACGGCGCGTGGAAATTAGTCCCTGGGGTATCCATTTAGATGCTTAGGGAAGTGTTTCCCTTCACGCGAGGGCTGTCGGCTCCGGAAGCATGGTCCGCCCTGGACGTCGAGCCAGTGTGCGAGCAGTCAACTCGGATTGAAAAAGAAGCCATCATCCCTCCTGTCAGTGCCCCAAAGTGACGGCCGAAAAGATCTCAAAGGATCACGTCTACCCACTAGAAGATAGGCACACTTGTATTGCGATAGAATTTCAACGTAATAAAATGAATAACAATGACTAAATTTAATCTGAACACAACAGAACATGTACATTGTAGACGGCAGTTAATAGATAATTAATGCCCATATTATACTTGATTACATTCTTGCATTGTTCGAGGTACTATAACAATGGAGTGCTATTTGGTACCAAAATGCTCCGGTGGTTTAAATCAATTGAATATTTCAATGATCATGCACTTCGGACTATTCTTAAAGCCAACGTTTGCGCCCAATAGATGGCATTAGATTGGTTCTCTTTTAGAGATGGAGGTAAGTTACAAAATGAACGATTTTAATCGATGAATAAGCAATAATAGATAGATGATATGTGGCTAGATTTGGAGAGAGTGAGGTGATTATACTAGATGGGTCCATTTGAACTAGTAGGCCATGCAAACTTGGCGTTCCTAGTATATTTAATGCCAGCGATTACCCAGGATGGAACATCTCTCCTTCATATGAACGAAGGAGGAGACTACATCGGTCGGTGGGGTACCCAACATACTACTGCTGTCCCAGGCAGTTGATAATTAGTCTGCCACATCATTAAATGGTAACTGATCGGAAAACTATCGCATTACATTCCAAAAGATAGGTGTACATTAACTCCTCCTCTATGAATTTTATTAACAAAAGATTTGATTAGAAAATTATTACGCTGATAAAATAATCCACAAGATGGATCTCCGGACAGGAGCAATAAAGAGAGTGCATTGGAAAAGTGTGATAAACAATTTTCATGGGTACCTGAAGCGTTAGATCGATTTGAAAATGTTTAAAACTTGAGAGATTAGAAGTGAAAATAATGTAAAGGGGATGAGATGTTGATGGGAATTGGAAAACAAAAGGGCCCGAAGAGGGAGGATTTTAGGGCAAGTCTTTCAGCGGAAATACGTTATGCTCCAGAAGAATCTCCATAGACGAATGATGACTTTTCCGCTGTGCAAAAAGTTGTTTGCCTTGGTTAAAAAACAGAGATCTGGGATATATCATGCAATATAAAGGCCTGCTTATCATTTGGATATAAAATATGAAAAGCTACATGAATACGCCAGTGCGCTCTGAAATTATTAAAAGGAAAAAGAATATGAAACAATGAACGACGAACGGCTAGTATAAATCGGCTTTATTGGAGAGGGCTAACAGAAGGAGGCAATTTGAAAACGGGGAACGTGAGAACAGCGAAAAATAAATTTAGAATTTTGGTTGTTCTGCGAGAATCACAAATTAGATTCATGAAGTAGGTTAAATGCTATAGAATATATAACCTGTTGTATATAACAACTATTGAGCTATGACGAAGTGCCGATTCAAATTTTACAGTGAAATAGGAATGGGCGGAAATCAGAAGTATTAAAGAAATTTAGCAAGTTTGAACTTCCTGAGGCCACTAAAAAAATATTTGTGATAATAAGATGATGCATGCTCAAGAGAAAAAGATGAAACTTATACAATCCCACAGCTAAGTGTAAACTTGAGACAAAAGGCAAACCTTCACGGGGACGGTTTCAATTATGGAATAGATACTTCTTCAGATTACAATGGAAAGAGCAGTCAAAAAACGAGAATGAAGTAAGACGGGACTAGATATTTAGATATATTAGTACCCTGTAAGCCACCGCTAGGGTTTGTGACAGGGGGTTAATACACACCAGACTAATTTTCACCCGAATATGACCCTACCGCGATCCGACATTGTTATTATGATCCCCTATCGTTCGTAGACAAAATGACATCTTAAACCTATCTGTGTTACACTTAACCTCTCTAACTTAATTGGCATGATCTCTCCTATCGCAACACGATGGGGGTAGTAATAGATTTTCAACATCACTGCTAAAGAGTGTTGAGAAATCAGTAGGAAACGTACTGGAAGGCTAGAATGCAAGGCCAAATGGGATTTGGAAGAGTTGAGCAGAGTAAAATAACCAGGCATGTAGTGGGAATAATGGAAGCAGTGAGCATGGTGGCGATAAATAGCTTTAGTAAAAACAATGAAAAATTAAATGCGATTGAGGATGACAACGGCGAAATTCTAAAATAAGATAGAGGTGTGATGTGAAAAAACATTTTTAAAATTTGGAGCAGAAGAGAGCTTATTAAAAAGTAGATATAAATTTTAAATGGAAAGAGATGGTTAAAGATAAAAAAAATATAGCATTAGCACTGATTAGAGGCTCCCATGATGTAGTCCATGGCATACATATAAGAAAGCCTCTTATATCGAAGTTCTATGGGGTTTCATAGACGATTCCGTCCCTATGAGTGACGGAATGTCAATATGATATAGCCACGTAGATAATCCCTAACGACTTGTAGTACGGAGGCCAGGGGTTATTATCTCTGAGCCTGTAGTGAGCTTCAACGTGTTAATATTTCCTTCAGACGGAGCAATTTAATAATGATACCTTCATTCCAGCATTTACTTATCAAACCTTAATTACTGAATTCATACGTGGTACGGAAGTAGTACTTCTACTTTACACTAATTTTGAAATAACACTTAGAGCCCTTCCAGTTTTGTCCAGTCATTTATGAAAAATGAAAGGAGTGAAAGTAAACTTCAATCCATTACTTTCTACACACGCTTATACAAACTTTCTCACTGCGCTCCACGTTTTTTTTATCTTTGTGTTTTTCAATTAATTGACCAGTTTTGCATTTCAAAAGGTTTAGTCATCGATCGAAGAATCACTTAAAGAAAAGTCTATGCGACAGTATGACTCACTCAGCACATTCTGTCTTGTTGAGCCACATAGTTGTTGATCAATGAACTAATTTATTTGAAACGGAACTTAATCAGAGCAGTCCTCTATAGTAGTATAAATGTACTGAACGGACTGCATTTAATCATTTCGATTATCAATTCAAGAATAAGCGGACAGACCTGGAAATTAATCTATTTGGGCGTTTGCTGTGGTAGTTATCTACTATATTAGCATCCATGTTATCTAAGGTGTCAATCCATGAAAAATATCATATGCCATCGAGAAAAATATATATTTGTGAGGCAAAATTGTTAATTATAGCTTCTGCCAATCAATCGGAATACTTATGTCAAGAAAAAGAAAAGGGCTGAAATTCTACAGGAAAGAACGAATGATCACTTTGGCGGTGATAAGTGCGCGCCATTCAGCCTTGTTTATCAGCAGTATGTTGCTATTCGTAATTGGATATTAATAATGAACGTGTTAACTAGCGCTGTTGTGTTTGTGTATTATGTCGCCGTGATGACGTAAGTAAGACTTCTAATTCTAAGATGCGCGTGTGAAAGCCTTAGATTCAGCTTCCATTCAGCAGAAATTTTCAAGAATATCCTGTCATTTAGGATCGTGGACGTGAGGCAATGAGATCTTATTGCAGATGATAATGATTTGTATTTTTGCGGAATTTAGAATCTTTTGAATGCTACTGGAAATGAGACGCACCATTAAGTATCAGTGGGACCATTTAACTGCTTCCCATTTCGAAGATTTCGATTATTAGTTTGCTGCGCTTACATACGAGGTCTGTCCAATAAATACGCGAACTGAGCCCACAAAAACTTTGAAAAATTTAGTCTACATCGATTTTGTCCCCTTCAAAGTACCCTCCATTCGTTGCTTAGGACTTATTCCTCCTCGTATCTCAAACTACTTATCTAACTCTACGCTTAAAACACCGATGAGTGTAACCACAATCGTAATGCGTGTGCACTTAAAGCAAAAGGTATTACATTTTTTTTCCGTGAATTTTTGAAATGAATCTTCTTCCTAAGAGAGAAATTATATCCAAAATACTTAATTAAGGCGTGATTATTTTATCATCAATCATAAAACTCGCTAACGTCCGATATACTGCAATGTTTGACTGCAGTTTGTGAGAATTCGCCATCCAAATATTTTTTTATCACATGGATAACAAACATTCTCGCAAAAAAAGACAAAATATGCTCACCTCAATCAATCCGAAAAATGGACTACCGTCAAGTATTTTAGATTTATATTATATATCTTTGATAATATATTTAGTTTATTCAATCATTGCGAACTATCACTTTTTAATATCATCATTTCATCTACATCTACAAGTACATCTAGTTAATAACCGCAAGCCACTGCAAGGGCGTGTGGTGGGGGGTGTTAGGGCACCACCCGTATTTAAGGAAAACCACATGCAAAAGCCACATACAAAACATCGTATGCATTATGAAAAAACCCTTACATACTCGTACCACACACGTTGACAAACACACAAACTACCAACTAAAATACACATACACCTATAGATACACCCAGTAACTTTGCAATGTTTAATTTTGCTCAGACTTGTACATTAAATGTTTTTAATATTTCTAAAGTGTCTTTGGTTTCTTACTATTATGATTCCTGATTTGTCAGGGAAAGAATGAGTATTTGAATCTATCTCCCTTATTTTATCTTTGTGGTCTGATCTACCTAAGTAGTGTGGGGCCATTATAATTCAATTTCATAACTTTATCTACTCACTGGAATCCGATTGCATACAATTTTTTGTCTTCTCATTGATTTTCTCTAAGGAGATTCCATAGCTAAGGCGTGGTGGGAATGATGATTGGTAAGTCGTAATGATGTTAAATTGCATTTACATAAACTTTGATTTAGCCATTACCACTACGTTCTGTCTAGTTTCACTCCTTTTAACCTCCACCAATTTTTTAAACGATCCTGCAATTAGAATGCGATGTTGTTATAACATCACCGGTCATCCCGCTAAAATTGGACACCGAGAACTGTGTGACCTCTCGGAAATTTTCATCAATTAGGCGACCGACAAAGCTTGTTTCCTCCGATGAAATCGGCGGACCTATGAGCGAGGTTCAGACCAGAGCGCTGTATCGGCAAAGTGAGAGCACGCTGACGACTTCCCTCTATCTCATTTTCAGAGATAATTTTGAGCTCCATTCCATTACTAAAATATGCAAGCTGCCAATCTGAAGGTTTATTTCCAAGCGGTAATCCTCGCTCTCCCATATGTCCAGTACGGGCTTTACATTTATTTTTTTTTTGGGTGCTGAACCAGCTTAGGTATGTACCACCATGTCAGGAACTTGTGAAAAATATAGACGTCATGTCTCACTTGGGATTCGAACCTGGCTACCAGGACGACAGCTTACCAAGCTCGACCACCTCTATTCAATCGTTACTTTCATTCTTCGTTTCTATTCGAATGAACGCGAGCGAGATAAAACTCAATGTGCTGATTAATTTTCCAAAAACACGATCTGCTAAAGAAATTGCAATGATCTTAAAACATAAACATCCGCTACCAACATGAAGTTGAGGATAATATTATGATAAAAAACTTTAATATCGTGCTTAGGACTGCATTTAATTTTTCAACTTGTGTGTCGTCATTCACCCTGGAGAATGGGCGCATCGCAAGCGAAAAAGTACTGCCCTAGTGATATTTCTTCTGTAATATTTCATAAACGTGATTACGTACGTATATCCGACGCTGACCCGGTTTACGCGATGCGAGGGACAAAGGCGGCCACGATGATCAGAGTAGACTTTCACTTGTGAGCCAGCTAATTTTGAGGGTAGTCTAATGGGGATGGTCGATGCGTTTTGGGGCGGAGAGGAAGGGACCCATTCGCCGCTGGGATGCGAGGCGGGTCTAAAACACTGTGGTCGACGCTCGCCCGCTGAGCGAGAAGTTTCAAGAGAGAGAGAGAGACACAAAATCGGGAGGAAATGGAAGGGGCATAGACTGCGTTGGCGGTGAGTGGATTCATTTGCATCCGATGGGCTCACCTCCGACCCCGAGGCGGATAATGGAATATGACGCGGAACCTCTTTCGAAAGCAGATACCGTGTTACGGCGATTGTCGGGGTCGCGGGGCCGAGGGAGGAGCATGCGCTCTGCAGAAGGCATTTACTGGGACACGGCGGCATTACCTCGGCCTTTTCACGTCGACGTGACGGAATCCCAAACTCATGGAACGAAATTTAATATCGGCGAGAGCACAAATGCCTTTTTTTAAATTTATTTTTAAAAGAGTCCCACCATAGAAATTCGATGGAAGCCGCATATTTTCCGGAGTATATTGATTCCAGAGATTACTCACGAGTACTCGAAATTTGCACACTCCGTCATTTTAAAAAGACCAATGGGAGGAGAGA
>CM073775.1:99327289-99420529 GCA_037158775.1 Hetaerina titia
GGAATTTATTTTTTAATATAAATGTACATTTTGTTGAGCGTCATTATATTTTGGTGGTTAGTGATAAACACTGCAAAACTCATTCACTAAATGATGAAAATGCCTCAATTATTTTTACGAAAGGATCCGGGAGAGTACTCAATTACGTTTAAAAAATAATTTTCCAGATCATGTCGAAATGACTCGCGCGAGCGGTAAATGAGTTCCATGGGAATTCTGGCGTGGACTGCGGCGGGAGAGGTGTATCCGCGTAGAAAGAGGGAAGGGAAGAAAGGGATGGGGGAGAGGGGGAAAGGGGGAATGATAGCGGGGGTGAAATATCTTACCGTAGGAATGGAGGCGGGTAAAGTGCAAATGCATATATCCATCCAGGCCGCAGACACGTACGTATATCCCAAATGGGAGTCTCATTACGATCTCATTTAAAATTGGCACAAAAAAGCGGCTGGGGACAAATACATCCTCGCCCGTTCGCGGCGGCGAGAAAACAGAAAATGGGAGAGCAGAGTCGAGATGAAAACTAGACGACATGAAGAGTGTGCCGCATGACAAGGTGAGAGGGCAAAGGAAGTTTGATGGAGACTCGATTGGAGGCCATTTTCCAGAATTGGAAGTTCGTGAAGCTCGATAACATCCAGCCTTTCTCTTTCACGATACTGCCAAATATATATATTTCGTCAATGGTACGATACAGCGTTGAAACATTGGCTTATTCCATTCTATTTCGTTCGAAAATTGCATTAACTCTTACACAATTCCACGAGGGTCAAAGGATAAACAACAGGAGCATTGAATCATAACTTTCATTTTAAGAGATAATTTCCTTAAAATCTCCCAACTACACTGCCAGATTGTATTTCACAGCGTAAACTATTGATAAAATTGATTGAGGTATTAATTATGTTAAATTGTTATTTACATTTTTAGCCTTGACAACACTAAGTGCTTTAGGCACCATCTGACGTTTTCTTCTGAAAGTTTGACCCTTTAAATGATAACTTTCTTCAGAACATTTTGCCGTTGGATCATAACTTGTGTTCCTTACAGTGACTCAAAATACTGTCTCAGCGAAAAAAATGGAGTTAACTCGTGAACACTTTCATGCGATGGTTTTTTACAACATTCAACGTGGATTATCAAGACAGGATTGCATCGATCAACTTACTTCCTTTTTTGGCGATGAAGTCTAATTGCTTTGTCACTGTGAAACACTGGTATAACGAATTCCATAATAGCCGCCATTCGCTCAGCGACGAAAGTCCAAAATCAGTTGTTGTGCCGGAAAACATTGATGCTGCGCAACAACTAGTAAAGGAAGTTCGTCATGTTACTTATCGTGAGAGCTAGGCATCCTTGGGGTATGTATGACGAGTATGACGAGCATCAATAAGATATTGCATGAACATTTAGCTGTGAAAAAATTTGTTCTCGTTGGATACCGCATGATCTGACGAAAGCTCAAAAAGATGCTCGTGTGAATTGGTGCAAAGAAATTCTCAACAAATACAATCGCGGTGCATCAAAAGCTGTATGTATAACACCTATACAAATGAAGAATCTTGGATCTATGCGTATGAGCCCGAAACAAAGCAGCAATCCACTTTATGGTATGGGTCTTACGAGCCAAATGAAAAGTGATTCATGCACGAAGCACAACGAAGAAAATGATCGCTTATATCTTCGGAATAACTGAACTTGTGCAACCGTACCTTTAGGGAGGATTCATAGAACCCTGAATTCTGAATGGTACACGAGCATTTGTTTGCCAAAAGTGCTTGGTGAGATACAGAGAAAGAAGCATCAACGAAGGCTCATTCTTCATCATGACAATTCAAGCTCTCACAGGTCGGCTGAAACAACTGCATATTTCAAGAAACTGTGGAAGATACCGCAACAGTAACTTTTAACGGAGTCATCCGCTAACATGCATTTTATTGCAAAAATTTCAGAGCATAAAATGATTCACTTTGACCGAAACCGAAGATGCATTCAAAAACCATATTTTGGGGGTACCTCAATCGGGGTTGAAAAAGTGTTACCAAAATTGGTTCGAGCGCATGCAAGAGTTTTTTGATTATCATGGAGAATACTTCAAAAAACCATTTTCAACTACAAATTACTGTATTTTCATTATTAGGCTGAAAATATCAATAGCAACCCTCGCATAGGCGTATGGCCTATCACTAAATGTTTTTCCGTTAAAACTCTTAAACACTTCTCGGTGGTTCAAAAATATTGCATTTATGTATCGATACATATACATTTGATACACCAGATAATTAGTTTATTATGTGATCGATGACAAAAGTAGAAAAATGGAATTTAACATTGAAAAAAATGTAAAAGAACAATTGTTTCCATTAACAAATATAATTTATGTCTGTTATGGAGAGGAAATATCAACAATTTGTTGATCCTTTGTTCGCCTATTTTTTAAATAATTTTTCTACTGTCGAAAGGTAATTTTTTGAAATGCCTATAGTTGTTTATTGCCGAGTTCTCCAATTTCCTGAGGTTTTTTTTATAGAAATACGTACTCTCGAGTAAAGTCACTGCTCCTGAAGATGAGTCTATGAAGGCAATAAAGATTGATCGCACGCTCAAAAGATCTCGATCAAAAATGAAAGAACAGCGAAAAGGCTTTTGTAGAGATTTGACAAGAAAACTTAATCTCAAGAGCATGGATGGGCATTACTACGCTTATGCTAATCCCATTGCTTCACGCCTCTCTCTCTCTCTTTTAATCCACGCTAAATTTAATTCTCTTTTCACATCAAGAGAACTTCACTCCCAATCCAGTTCCAATTAATTTCTCAAAAACGGATAAACAAACTCGGGTGTGTTTGCAAAATGGGACTTCCTCTTCCTGATAATGTCCACTCTTGTGTGCAAACAAAAGGGAAAAGAAAAAATAAATGATGGATGAACACGCCGAAAATGAGACAAGTCACAGCGAGATAACGTACTTCCACATTTTTAAATGCGGCTGCTCAACAGTTAATCACAATTGACTGGATTTCTCTGAATGAGCACGGTGGGTGACTCGATTGGATCAGAGACTATGGATTCCTTTTGCTTCGAACGCGACTCCCTGGGTCTGAAACTCGCACTGGTGCATGACACCGAGTTTCTCACAGATGCAGTGTAAGTGAATTATCACCAGAGAACCAGGCGCCCACATAATAAATGAAGCGTACCAAGATTATGATATATATTTTCATGATAGCACTCTTGAGGTATCTATGAAGTTATTTTTTTTACTATTCAATATTTTATCTGAATGATTGAGGAGATGGCGCGCATTTCAGGTAACTTAACTTGTTTTCCATCTCAGTATGACTAGATAGCAGAAAAAAGTAAGGGCAACGCCTCGACTGAAAAAAAGACCAAATAAAACATTTAACCTCTATCAATTTTCATTATTTGATTAAGTGAAATAAAGGAGGAAAAGGATTGAATCAATGTTTGCAGCTTTTTTAAATTCGTTAATTGTTAACCGTTTGGCCTTTCACAAAAAAACTCAACTCAGACATTTCCTGCAGTTGAAAGCAGCATTTATGCCTACCGACGCGACGTGCCAATAAGCAGGATATTTTACTACGATGAATTATTCATTTTGCCAAAGACTCTCGAGCCTGGGGAAACTGCCGTGCAATTTATCAGCAAATAAGGAATAAACCATTGGAGGGCAAATGAAACGATGTTCATGACATCTGAAGGAAGCAGTTTGAGGTAAAATGTTAACATCTTCGATTGGGGCATCAGTAACACAAATTTGCAACGAAGCAGCTCCTGCAAGGATGGATGCCAAAGGAAATGTATCGCATTCCTGTCGAGAAAGCCTGGAGGTCACCGCTATGATTCAGGGTTGACGACTCGTCGACGAATCGTTCGCGACGGCAGGGAGGGTGATCGTCGGAAGGGGGAGAGAAAGAAACGGAGGGGGTGGCAGAAGGAGGAAGTGGAGGGAGAAAAAGGTATTCCCGCAGTCGAAGCGGATATGAAAGTCAGGAGAGGTTGGAGGAGATGAAAGAGGAGGAATACGAAAGGGGTGATCCTGCGCGTGGGGTGTGCCCGACACACATGTGGGGGACGAGGCAGGGAAGGGGAAGGACTCCTGTGCGTCTCGCCTAGATCCAGTGAAAAAAACGCGTCTTCGAGGATTGGCACGGGAGCGAGGTGTACCAGGGCGTGCATACAGGGAACGGAAATAAGATGTCATATAGGGTGTAAGGGGAAAAAATGGGAATGACATGAAACAGCAACATCATGTTCGTATGATATTCTGCTCTTCCCGTTTCGGACGAAATGGACAAGGTTGAAGAGAGGCATAAGTCAGTCAGTGCATACGAGGATGTCCAATAAAAACGCAAACTGAGGCCATAGACACTTTATTTTGCGAAATGTAGTCTACATCGATTTCGTTCCCTTCAAAGTACTCCACTCCATTCGTTGCTGTGCACTTATTCCATCTTCTTTTCCACTGTTAAGAGCACCCTTGGAAGACCTCTGCAGGAAGGCTTTTCAGTTTTCTCGTAGTTTCTTGCTTTATTGTGTCCACATCTTCTCAGTGATGTCCCCACATCACATTTTTGCATTTTGGGAATGGGAAAATGGGAATGGATTGCATGGGGAGACATCTGGCAATAATCAAGTTGTTTGAATTTTTTCCAGAAACTGGCGAACATTCAATGCTGGATGAGCAGGTGCATTGTCATGGCGCAGGACCCATCCATAATGCTAGGTTTGAGTATTGTGCAATGTTGACTTTCCTAAAATCAGATAATCAGCTACCATTCGGACAGTCTTTCGACGATCGATACGGACAAGGGACCGCACACGATCAATGTTGTCGTCAACACAGGTGGTTGAAGGTCGTCCCGGCCTTGCGTCATCCGTGGTGTCTTATCGGCCATCTTTGAAACCTTTAATCCACTTGAAAACGGATGTTTTCTTTAGAGCATTGTTACCTTAAACAGCCGTCAACATTTCAGTAATTTCTCGATAACTTTTACTGCACTTCACCAAATACTTGATTTTGATTTGTCGCTCCAAAATTTCGTCAATTTCCTTTATCGACCAAGAATAAAAGCCAGGACAACAGAAATTAACATCAATGGCACCGTAAGCACGGCTTGACGATCCGCCAAGCACAGACGGATCATTGGGTCCAAGGCAACTAGCGCCGCTTGTGAGCGGAGCAATAGTTCACGTCATGGCAGCCAGATTGCACCAGTTCGCGTATTTGTTGTACAGACGTACGTACATATGTACATAATGCATGTACATCGGTACCCTGATGCGGCATGGGAGAAGGGAGGATCCGAAGAAAAAATCGTTCCGTTCCGAGGTGAACTGGAGTGCCTTACGCCTCGAAGCTTCTTCCTCTACGCCCCCCCCCTTGAAAATTCCTCACCCTTGCGGCACGAGTGATATCCCGCATCTTTCCGTATGGGTACCACTCAAGAGGATAATGGAGGGACTCAAAAGAAACGTGAGAGAGGACGAGGGAAAATGGGCTCTGGGGTGATCAGAACGAAAGACAAGAATACAAATGGGAATTCCCGGGACCTAGATTAGAAACTCGCAAAAATAAGAATCCTCGCTGGCAAAACGAAGCCTTTCTTTCTCTCAATCAATCTCGTTTTGTGAACTAAAGCAATGAAATATTTCCTGTCTTCTTCTCAACTTTGCCCACTCTCCACACCTCAAAACACAGAATATTAAATTTCACTTACAGATTAATATTCCACGCATTGGTGACGAAACGCTTCCGTACTTTCTTCAACTCTTGATTGACGTCGACCGCATGCACTTCACGAATTATGAAAGTAGATTCGCAGAGAAAGACATGTGCTGAATCTCCGAGTCGCACCTTTATTGAAATGTATCCATTACTTTCATCTGTCATCTCTCATTCCCAGGAGGATTGCAGAAAAGGAAAGTAATCCCATTCAATGAGCCAATGTTCTCCGTTTTACTTGATATAAATATGGCACCTGAGCTCCGGTTAAATGAATCAAAATGTGGCTGATACCCTTTATTATAGGAACATGACTGATTGTCGTTTAATAGTTGGAGAAACAGTCACATCGCCAAGCACCGCTCTTTGACATTGGAGATATTCCGATTGAAGAGTATTGTATCTTCTATATTCACAGCGAAAGTATTTAACATCCAAAAGGAGGTGCACGACCTCAGCTCTCCATTCATCCCGTAAATAATTGCAGGAAAATAATCAATAATTTGGTAATTATAACCTAGGTGGAGAAGTATAGTACAGTTCAAGGTCTTAATAAAAAAAATCACCTAGCAATAAATATTATAAATACGAAGAAACGACCAAATATCGAGACCGAATAATTATTTTTCCACCTTGTCACGCGTAATAAGATATAGTTTAATTTATGTAAGCGAACGCAATTGAAATTCAGAAAAAAGAACACAACTCAAGATGGAATACTTAAGGCCACGCAGCATGTGGGTAACAGTGACAGTCATGCAAGTACGGTCATCTAGCACATGCGCACAATGGCATAAATCTAATCCCCGTGCGCGACTGTTCAAGGTGCTAATGTACAGAAACCATTCATAATATATTTTCCCCTCAAAACGGCTTTGGAATGTCTCCTTTGAATGACTACCTGCGGCGATTCTTGGACAGGAACCGGAGGGTCAAGGAAAAATTGATTGGCAGGGAATGGCCCATTTGTATAATGACCTCCCCGGAGAGCCTCACTTGCGCCGAGGATGTTTCAAGGGTGACACTGAAAATAAGCACAGAGGAAGAAGAGGGAGCAAAAAACTCTCAAAAATTAAAATATTACGGACTTAACCAGGGTGCCATTTACGTGGCATGTGTAATAAATGCGCGAACTGGTGCAATCTGGAGAACACTACGCGGAATACAGCCCCGCCCACTAGTGGCGCTAGTTGCCCGAGACCCAATGAGTCGTCTATGCTTGCCGGGTCGTCAAGCTGTGCGTATGGTGGCAGTTACGCTAGTTTCTGTTTCCCCTGCTTTTACTGGACCTTGTGCTTACCTATCGTCGAAAAACTGTCCAAATGATAGCTGATGATCTGATTTTAGGAATGTCAACAGTGCACAATACTTTAACCTAACATGATGGATGGATTCTTCACAATGACAATGCACCTGGACATTCAGCATTAATTTTTCGCCAGTTTCTGGCAAAAAGTTCAATCACCATCCTTGATCATACTCTTTTATTCGCCATATATCTCGCCCCTTCGACTTTTTCCTATTCCCAAAATGCAAAAATTTAATGAGGGGACATCACTGAGAGGATGTGGACACGATAAAGCAAGAAACGATGAGAAAATTAAAAATACTAATTGCCGAGGACTTCCGAGGGTGCTTTAAACAGTGGAAAAGAAGATGGAATAAGTGCATAGTAACGAATGGAATCGAGTACATTGAAGGGAACAAAATCGATGTAGACTAAATTTTGCAAAATAAATTTTTTATGGCGGCTACAGTTCGCGTATTTATTGGACAGACCTCGTAAATTCATCAATGGAAGAGACAAACGCACTAATCTAATACTTAATTTTTAAACCCGTAAGGTAGCTGAAGTTCCGGCCATAAAACTCATCGCACATTAAAGTTTCAAATTGGGAAAGATTTGGAAAACCATTGAGATCCTTCCACGCTGAGGCAATGAGGATTTTCGCCATGAGGTGGGAGGGTTAAGTGGGAGTATGGCGCGGTGAGGGAGAATGGGAGGGGGGTAGGGGAAGAGATAGAGGGAAATGAAGGCGTAAATGCTTCCATCGACGCGCATGATAATGCGTTTCCGCTTTGAATTCGCCCGATGAGGGATGAAAACGCGACTGGGGGAATTAGGGACCGGCGGGAGAGAAGAACGGGAGAGACAAAAGGGTCACGGTTTGGGCGTATAGGGAGGCAATGGAGGGCGAACAAATGACGAGAGAGATGCGGGATGGATGAGGAGGGGAGCGAGCCGCAAGATTTGGACGAGGGAGGGAGCGAGGTGGATGATGGGCGTGGGTCGGGAATCTCGCATGAGATGGGCTTGTCAAAAACCCTGGGGCGATGTAATTGGGGAATGAACCCCGAGGAATATGCCGCTCGCCTTTCACCCCTCTCCCGCCCCTGCTTAAACGCTCTGGAAAAGGGCAAACGGGAAGAAAAGAGACGCGAAGAGAGGGGGAGAGCGGCGGGAAAACGGGTCATGAATGGGGGAGGACGGAAGGAGAAAGAAGGGGCGTGGCTTGGATGTAAGCATCACGGAGATCAAGGGAACGGAGCGGCTCATCGGAGGGAAATGGAACGACCTCGAAGGCTTTTGGAGGAATAACATGTGATACAGAAAGCTAGAGAAAATATTTTGCTCCTTTCCCGTAACGGGATGGATACGGAGCATCGCCGAGTTGCACGACAATATTCGCGCCTGAACGAAAGCCCTCGATTTTAATTTGTCTCTCGGTTTAATCGTCATTTAAAGCAACTATTATGGATTTTGCGAGCAGGTTCTCCTGAAAGTAATAATCGCAGATGGAAAGCATTAATTTCAAGATCATACCAATCAAGAATGGTATTTCGTTAGCACGGGATATTATCAGAAATAAACAATCAATAATACACAACATATTTAATTTTATGTAATAATGCCTTATAGAGTCATGATGTAAAGCAAATACAATTAATTTGAATTTTAAAGTGTTTCTTATTTATCTTAAATGATTAAAATATAAAAAGATGAATGAAGTGCACATTAAATTATTTTGCGTTCTCAAAATATAAAGCCATTTTGAAATGGGTTAAAAAGCAAAAAAATAAAAAATAAAATTCTCAAACTAAAGAATGTTTTCTGGAGAAAGGATATAAACATGTTCTTCAAAATTTCCTTCAACATTTTCAGAATCAAGAACTGAAAGAGCAGAAGTGTTTAATGGAAATTAAACGGGCAAGAAAATAAAAAAGCAAATGGTTAAAGAACTTCAAAGTCCTATACCATACACCCACAAATATAAATATGTATGTAAGAAAATATTGATTTATTAGGTAATCTACCGGTTAAGATAGGTTTTTGGATGGACACAACTATCAAATAAACATTGTGTAACTCCAAACAAAACCCAATCCAGCAACCTAATCTACATCAAATATATAGAAATAAATATAGAAGTGTATTCGTTCGTTCATAACTATTTCTTTCACTTTTTCGCTTGTTTCGTTGTTTTGGGCCAAAAATTCACGAACAAGCAATGAAGTGTAAGCTCGTGCACCATCGTGGTGGAAAGTCCGATTGTCAAACATTTTTTTTATTATGTTGGTACACATGCCCCAGAAGTATAGTAAAACTTTCAGCTGTTTTCATTGTGGACTTTGTCTGTGACAGCCACTAAGGTTAGACGTGTTTTATGAGCTTGGCGATTTTCGTTTGATAAAAGAAATGGATCAACGAATTTGTATCAAATATTGCGTAAAAATGAAATAAAGTGTAACAAAGTGTGTGAAATGATAATAAAGGCCTATGGTGAGTCTGCTATGAGTAAATGAAGAGTTTGCGATTGGTATAAGCGTTTCCAAGAAGGCCGTGAAAACCTTGAAGATGACGAACGCCCTGGACGTCCCAGCACATCAACAATCGATGAAAACGTGGAAAAAGTGAAAGAAATGGTTATGAACGATCGCCGAATCACAAATAGAGAGGTCGCTGATGATGATGTTGACATATCGATTGGATCATGTCATGACATTTTTTTCCATTTTTTTGGGCATGAAACGCGTGGCAGCAAAATTCGTTCCAAAATGGCTTTTGCATCACGATAATGCACCAGCTCACACTTCATTGCTTGCTTGTGAATTTTTGGCCAAAAACAATACTGTAACGATACCCCAGCCTCCATATTCGCCAGAATTGGGTGTGTGACTTTTTCCTATTTCCAAAACTTAAGAGAACCTTGAAGGGCCGTTCGTTTTACAGCCGTAGATGACATTAAAAGCGCATCGCTGAAAGAACTAAAGGCTATCTCCAAGATTGAGTTTGAGAAGTGTTTCAGGGATTGAAAGAAGCGCTGTCACAAATGCATAATCTCCAATGGGGACCACTTTGAAGGTGGCAACATCAATGCATAAGAATAAATAAATATTATTGTCCGAAAAATTGAAATTCCCGTTCATTTTTTAACAAACCTCGTATATATAAACACATGAGGTGTGTTAAAAAAAGAATGTGGCTTTACATCTTAATGAAAATTCATCATTATAAAAATATTTTTTCATTCTTCAATATTCAAATTGTCACCTTCAAAATAATCCCTCCAAATATAATACACTTTCGCCAACATTATTTCCTATCTTCGAAGCAATTCTGATAAGCCCTTTTTGGTATAGCCTTGAGCTCTTCTAGTGAGTCAGTCTTTGTCTCCTCAATCGTTGCAAATATCCGTCCTTTCGTAGGTCTCTTAATTTGGAAACAGAAAAAAGTCGTAGGGGTCTAAATCCGATGAATATGGTGGCTGAGGCACCATTGTAGGGATGCTTTTTGCTAAAAAAATCTCTCGCAAATTCTTGGATCCATTTTTTTAAGGCAGAAAAACGCCGAGCAGACCAAAACGCGTTTAATAATTGTATCTGTCAATAACAAACTAAATGTCCTGTATTGATAAACTGTTAAAAAATGCTTGGGAAATATATACTAACATAACAAAACAAAAAAATCCCACAAACAATCAAACAAAAATGTTTCCCGAGATATTTGAAAAGTCACCTTACTTTAAAACATACCGCCATATATGTATATATATACACGTTATACACATATCTACACTCGTATACATATCTTTATAATAAATACGAATGTATCCACATACACGCACACATACATGTTCTGTTATTTCTTTAAAACCCCTCACAAGGGAATCATTATTGGAACGTGGGTTAATGGTCTGATTAAATTCGTTTGAAAGATACGAATCGAAAGAATCCAGGGTGGAGGCCGCAAGCATTACTCAGGACCCCGACTGCATTGGAAAGTTTGGGCACGTAGGCTAGTTGAGAAAGAGGGAGAGAAAAATGCTCTCCAAGAGAAAACGATTTCAAGGGTAGTTTTCTCTCCACTCAATTTCAGAAGCAAGGGCTCCTTGGCGACGGGCGTTCGGGCGTGTTTGTCTATCGCTTCGAAATCAAGCAAATGTAGTTTGATCAAATTTTTATTTTGATTTTTCATTTATTTACAAAGAATAAATGATAACTTTCAAAATCACAGTCCTAATGATGGGACAGTTATTTACTTTCCACCTAATTTTTTTGGCGAACAAAGCTGTATTTAACCAACATTTATGCTACTAAATAAATCATGTGACTTAAAATATGTACCACTTCTCATCGGAGGGTAATTTGAGGAATAGGGAAAATATGTTTTGACTTTTTCCGAAACTTGACCGGGATTCGAACCCGGATCCCTCGATATCCGGCCGAGTGCTTTACGAATGCCTGTGACATTGTATGTACGGTATTTCGTCATAACATCTTGTTCCTTTAAAGCCCCCAAAATTTCAGAGTGTAAGAGGACGTCTCGGTAGCTTAATTGGTTAAAGCACTCGGCCGGATATCGAGGGATCCGGGTTCGAATCCCGGTCAAGGCGAATGATTTTTACTCTCTGGAATGGTTGCATTATAATGCACACAGCGGGTGACTCCGTTAAAGTTACTGTTACAGTTTCTCTAAAATTTTTCTAAGGTATGAACAGCCTAAGTGTTCGAAATTGGCTTTATTAACATCGTGGACTGTGGCGCGTCGCGCACGACTACGAATGCCTGTGACATTGTATGTACGGTATTTCGTCATAACATCTTGTTCCTTTAAAGCCCCCAAAATTTCAGAGTGTAAGAGGACGTTTCGGTAGCTTAATTGGTTAAAGCACTCGGCCGGATATTGAGGGATCTGGGTTCGAATCCCGGTCAAGGCGAATGATTTTTACTCTCTGAAATGGTTGCATTATAAGTCCTTGGGGGTTGACAACATTCCTGTGGAAGTATTGAAATGTTTAGGAAAATGTGGGAAGAAGACTCTATGGACTGATTCGTAGTATCTATGAGGAAGGAATCTGGCCGGAAGAATTTGTGAAATCGGTGCTAGTTCTTATTCCGAAAAAGTTAAAGGTTACATAATGTGAGGAATAAAGAACAATAAGTTTGATATCCCACGCAGAGTAAGAGTAGTTCTCTGGATCATCGACAAAAGGATAAAAAGTAGGGTAAATGATTACTTAGGGGATGATCTGTTTGGTTTTAGGAAGGGAGAGGTACGCGTGATGCCATTGCTGTAATGAGATCACTAATCGAGAGGAATACAGAATACAATCAGGACGTACTTATTTGCCTGACTTAAAATATGTACCACTTCTCATCGGAGGGTAATTTGAGGAATAGGGAAAATATGTTTTGACTTTTTCCGAAATTGCTTTAAGTGTCTGAGGCCGTTTCCTTCGGTGAACCAAAATGGATGAAAAAGTTCCATTAGAGAGAAGCCAAATGCACATGTCCAGGAAACATTAATTTTGAAAAAAATAAAAATTCTATTAATTGTCTTTTGAAGGCCTTCTCAACGCAAAAAAGGGCACAATTTCCCCTCTAATCGACACGAACTTCTGTACTGGCAGTAATATCAAGTGCACGTCACGTTAAGTGAACTTTGCCCAGAAAATTGTTCATGTTTATTTATTTATGTATTTAACGACTTGTATTGGGGCAAGATTTGAGACTTCATAGTCATATCTTCCACCTAAACCCTGTAAATTGCACTGAAGAAAATTACAAACACCCAAGAACTCCCTGGAGAACCCACCTAAGCGGGAATGGAACCCGATACCTCTGAGTTGGCAGGTGGGGACGTTAACACGCAGCCATCGGAGCCGGCAATGATGTTCCCTTAATTTCAGATTCCTACACTTCTAAACAGGTTAGAAAAAAGTCAGAAAAATGCCTATGGAGTTTGCGGGTTCTTGACAGACTACACAGGAAAGGAGGAAGTTGACGGTACATGAACAATTTGTAAGTCCTTGCACAGTTACTTCTTCATTCCTGAACGTTTTTTCAGCCTCCGTAGTGAAACATTAGAAGCACTTTATCCTCGAGATGGATTGTCCGATGAAGGGCAAATACAAATAAAGCTTTCATAGCATTCATTCACAGATAGAGAACAGTCAATAGAGAGCTTTCAAAGCTCCCACCAATCGAACCGCCATGAGGATCACATCAAATTCCACGCCCACGTCCCTAAGGACGAGTTATCGACGAGGTGGCATCGCCGAAACAGACAGCTGCGCGCCTGTCACCATAACTTCTTTACATTCATAAGCTGGCGCGTCTTACCTCTCCCACAAACACTTGATTCAGACTGCATCCCGTCCATAGGCGGGCACTCCCGGTCCTACGCACACCGAACCCAGCGGGTAACATGGAAAGGGGAGAAGGCGCAGGGCTTTGACGCAGCGTAACATTCGATCCTCCGCTCGGCAGAATTATCCGACAAAACTGAGACACTGGCACATCAATTACGTGCACACCACGTGCACTCCGTCCTAAACACTTGAGAGATTCACATCTATATATGTATATACTAAGAGCAGATAAATAAAGCCCATGGAAAGCGTCCTTCTTCGTTAATAAACCTTCTAAAATCTCTAAATTTTTCCTGTTTTCCTTTCCTTCCAAATTAAATGTTGGAATGCCTGTGTAATATTTACGTTTATAATTATCAACCTATGTTATACAGTGTAATACATCGCAAGCTACCACAGGGGTGTGTGGCAGCTTGCGAGCAGACCTTAAATCAGCAGAACACCTTGAATTAATGACACTCGAGGTATTTTCATTTTCTGAAGTTATTTCTAAGTGAAAAACAATCTGTCTTCAGAAATAGAGTGAATTTAGCATTCTACGCAGATGTAATGAGTGATACTTCATTAATTTTTAAACGGGTCTGTAGTTCAGTGACGAAATTCAGACCAAAAGGTCAGGTGTGGTGAATTATTCAAAGAATTTATAATGAAATCCCACGAGCCTCAAATTCCCCTTGCTATTACATTGGTCTTTTCATAATATATTGCGGTTTTCATCATTGAAGCAAACAAAGAAACTAAAGCCTAGGGACACGAATCGACATATTGCAAAATGCGATACGCTTCCATGGCGCGAGACATTGGATTGCGACCCACGGCGATGTCCTCTCATTCTCCCTAAATCGCCCAATCCATTTGAACCGAGGTGTGGGCTGGAGAGAGGACAAAGGGCACGGGAAAGATTGGGTAGAGTAAGGGAGAGTGTGAGGGGGGGAAGGGAGGGGGTATTAAGGGGAAATGGGGGAGGAGCAGTTGAGACGGATTGGAATGGCGAGAAAGTATGAGGAGATGATGAAGAGACGCGGCGGGGGTATTTGATGGACTCGGGGTCGGAGAGTGGGACGGCGTTCAGAGAGGATGTGGGGGCGTAGGCGGGGCGGGGGGAGGGAAAAAAGGATGGATGGGAAAGAGAAGTTGGAAAATCCCGGATGTGGGAAGGTGCTCGGAGGTACGAGCGTGCGTGTGCGTCATGGGGATTCCTCATGAGTGGTTTAGCGGGTGGAGGGGGGCGGGTGTCGGAAGAGAAAGGAGCAGCGCACCCGAAAAACCACAAGCTCTCGCCGTTGAAACCGCCACCCCCCCTAGCCTCCACACCCCCCGCCCCCGCTTCCACGCCACTCCCTCTTACTTGCACAGCCGTCCCCCCCTCCCAACTAGAACTCCACCTACACTTCCGATCCAACGAAACCCCAACCTCAACCCCACACTCCCACCCTCGTTCTATATTACCTTTTTTTCCACGAATCCATCTTTTATTCGACGGACCACTGTACCGTTCGATTCCTTAAAGGTCTTTTAAAATCTTCGCCTCACGTACCCATCACTCCACATCCCTCCGTCTCATTGACCGTTCCAGTATTCCTTTTTTGGTAATTCTCTCCTCCAGATGTTTCATTCCAAGGCGTACGTCAAATGACATAACCGCTTGTGTGAGTATATTATATACATATACATAGATATATATATATATATATATATATATATATATATATATATATATATATAAAACTTAGACAGTAACACACAGCACGAGAACACATAAAAAGAACACTCACAATAATATCTTGATAATTTCGACGGACTCAAGCTCCGTCTTCTTCGGAAGATAAGATATGACTCTACAGTCATATCTTATCTTCCGAAGAAGACGGAGCTCGAGTCCGTCGAAATTATCAAGATATTATTGTGAGTGTTCTTTTTATGTGTTCTCGTTCTGTGTGTTGCTGTCTAAGTTTTTTATTCAACACTTCCGTGTTACTTCGAAGAAATCATATATATATATATATATATATATATATATATATATATATATATATATATATATGCGGGTCGCGGTGGTCCAGCGGGTAGAGCGTTGGACTGCTGACCAGAGGGTCCCGGGTTCGATTCCCGGGCAAGGCTCTTTGGGCACCTGCAGCTCTACCCAAGCTAGTTGATTTTTCGGGTACCAGATCTTCCTGGGAAACCATAACCGGCACAGGGAAAAGAACTGGCCCCCCTACCCTGATGTGTGAATATTCACTCGCCGTCGGGCTTGGTACATGGGTGAGCTCTTCCATCACCTACTAAACCGACCTTCGGGTTGATTACTGTGTTTTTTTTATACATACATATATATATATATATATATATATATATATATAATGTTGAAAATGACGCACTCCGACGACGCACAAACAAACAAACACTAGGTTAATAAATATTAAACATACAGAAACATAAAAGAAGGACACACAGTAGATATTTACGTTTCGACGGCACGGCCGTCGTCATCAGAATCAAAGATGACGACAGCCGTGCCGTCGAAACGTAAATATCTACTGTAAGTGTCCTCCTTTTATGTTTCTGTGCGTTTAATATATATATATATATTTATATATATATATATATATATATATATATAACTTAGACAGTAACACACAGCACGAGAACACAATTAAAAAGAACACTAACAATAATATCTTGATAATTTCGACGGACTCGAGCTCCGTCTTCTTCGGAAGATAAGATATGACTGAGGAAAAGGGTACGCGGTGCAGAGAGAGTATGGGACGAGGGAGAGGGGAAAAACAGGTAGTGGGGGAGGGTGAAGGAGGGGTATATGGAGGGGGAGAAAGCGGAGCGGAGAACAGGTGGTGGAAGAGGGGTTAAGGAGGAGGTTATGGAGGGGGAAAGGGAGGCCAGAGGGGAGCGGAGATGGAATAAGGAGGATGCGGAAATAGTAACAAGCGACACAGAAAACTAACAATTCATCCACAGATGCCACAACTCCCATGACCAAGACATCAACTCACCAAGTCATCATAAGGGCTTGACAAGTCAAAACACAGGACAAGGATGACAAAATGTATGCGGATGAATAAATTGTCCCACCACCTCGCAAGAAACAAATCCACCTCCATCCACCTCAGCCCCACCCCCCGATTTAGTGAATGACATTGAGACCCGGATGTTGATAGGCTTTACACAGCCATATAAATGCCAATTCCATTGTTTTTAATTTTATAGAGTTATCGGATGGAGGAAGGAATGCTAGCACGGAAACATTGTAACAGTGGTTGAAGGGGGTGTTGTGGTGGGAGGCATGTTTTGGGATGGGAAGACCCGCGGACGGGGAGGAGGGATTACATGAGGCACGATGATTGTTCACCCTGAGGTTCAGGGGTGTAGAGCACTGGCCTATATAAAATGCCGGGCAGAGTTTGCAAGTCAGAAGATAGATTACATTCTGAGATGTGCATGAGAGGTGGGGGAAGGGCGGGAGAGAGTTAAAAGATGGGATGGAGAGGGGTGGAGTGGTGAAAATAGGACAAGTTTTGCATCTATCTCGCAAGCACGAAGTGGGTGTGATTCTGGGGGTGGGAGGGGATTTGGAAAGAGGTATGGTGGATTTGAGGAGATCTGATAGGTTGGCGGGTCGTTTGAAGGTAACAGAAGGACATTTAGGAAGAAGGTTGGACGAAACGTTGTGATTTTTGAAGATGGGGTACAGGTCTTTGAGGATGAATTTAAGGGACTGGATGCCAGGGAAGTAGGTGGTGCATATTGAGAGAGGGTGGGAGTGTGTGGTTGAGGGAGGATTGGGGGTGTAGGATTGTTTTAGGATTTTTTTGTGAAGGAGAGAATCTGGGTATCCCCGTTGGAGGAGGGAATGGTGAAGGTTGTTGAGGTATTTGTTGAGGGATTCGGGATGGTTGCAGATGCGGTGCCCGCGGATAAAGAGGGAGTAAGGGAGGGAGCGTTTGGTGTGGTAGGGGTGGCAGCTGTTAAAATGAAGGTATTGTTGTGTGTTAGTAGGTTTAGTATGTACGGAGGTTAGAAATTTGTTGTTAGTTAGGGAAATATTTACATCGAGGAAAGTGATCTGTGATGATGAGATGTTGGAAGTGAAAGAAAGAGATGAGGAATCATTAAGTTAAGATAATTTTATCTTCCGAAGAAGACGGAGCTCGAGTCCGTCGAAATTATCAAGATATTATTGTGAGTGTTCTTTTTATGTGTTCTTGTGCTGTGTGTTACTGTCTAAGTTATATATATATATATATATATATTCATTCAAACATAGAGATAGGTTAAAGGAAAGGGGATAGGAAAACACAAAAAGGCGAACACAGGACATGTGGGGAAGGCTGTTTTTGAGCAGATCACGAAAGTAAAAATGTTTCCTTAACCGGGATTTGAACACCGGATCTTTCACTCCCAAATCCCGGTTAAGGAAACATTTTTCCTTTCGTGATCTGCTCAAAAACTGCCTTCCCCACATGTCCTGTGTTCACCTTTTATGTGTCTTCCTATCCCCTTTCCTTATACCTATTTCTATTTTAAATGAGTATTTGTGCACCGTATGGCGGGACTTCGTATTTGAATGTGTATATATATATATATAAAGGTCACAAGAGCAAAAATATTTCCTTCAGTGGGACTAGATCACCGGATCTTTTCCACTTGCCGGATCGATGTTCTAACCACATGGTCTACACAGAAAAAGAAAAATACACTGAGATCAGAGGTGTTCAAGTCCCGGTTAAATAAATATATTTACACTTGTGACCTGCTCGATTCCGCCTTTCTAAACTCTCCTGTGTTCGTCCTTTACTGTGTTCATATCCTTTTTCTTGTACCTATTTCCATATGAATGAATATTTGTTCGTCGTTAGGTAGGATTTCGTCTTTGAATGTAAATTTATACATGTATACTATATATATATATATATATATATATATATATATATATATATATATAACTTAGACAGCAACACAAAATATAAGAACTCATACACACTCACACGTTATTTCTAAGGGCATTCAGGGGGATGAAAGCAAATAAGTCCTTGGGGAAATTTTAGAGAAACTGTAACAGTAACTTTAACGGAGTCACCCGCTGTGTGCATTATAATGCAACCATTTCAGAGAGTAAAAATCATTCGCCTTGACCGGGATTCGAACCCGGATCCCTCGATATCCGGCCGAGTGCTTTACGAATGCCTGTGACATTGTATGTACGGTATTTCGTCATAACATCTTGTTCCTTTAAAGCCCCCAAAATTTCAGAGTGTAAGAGGACGTCTCGGTAGCTTAATTGGTTAAAGCACTCGGCCGGATATCGAGGGATCCGGGTTCGAATCCCGGTCAAGGCGAATGATTTTTACTCTCTGGAATGGTTGCATTATAATGCACACAGCGGGTGACTCCGTTAAAGTTACTGTTACAGTTTCTCTAAAATTTTTCTAAGGTATGAACAGCCTAAGTGTTCGAAATTGGCTTTATTAACATCGTGGACTGTGGCGCGTCGCGCACGACTACGAATGCCTGTGACATTGTATGTACGGTATTTCGTCATAACATCTTGTTCCTTTAAAGCCCCCAAAATTTCAGAGTGTAAGAGGACGTCTCGGTAGCTTAATTGGTTAAAACACTCGGCCGGATATCGAGGGATCTGGGTTCGAATCCCGGTCAAGGCGAATGATTTTTACTCTCTGAAATGGTTGCATTATAAGTCCTTGGGGGTTGACAACATTCCTGTGGAAGTATTGAAATGTTTAGGAAAATGTGGGAAGAAGACTCTATGGACTGATTCGTAGTATCTATGAGGAAGGAATCTGGCCGGAAGAATTTGTGAAATCGGCGCTAGTTCTTATTCCGAAAAAGTTAAAGGTTACATAATGTGAGGAATAAAGAACAATAAGTTTGATATCCCACGCAGAGTAAGAGTAGTTCTCTGGATCATCGACAAAAGGATAAAAAGTAGGGTAAATGATTACTTAGGGGATGATCTGTTTGGTTTTAGGAAGGGAGAGGTACGCGTGATGCCATTGCTGTAATGAGATCACTAATCGAGAGGAATACAGAATACAATCAGGACGTACTTATTTGCCTGTTTCGTAGATTTCAAAAAAGCGTTTGATAGAGTGGATTGGAAAAAATTAATGCGTGTATTTCAGAAAATAAGAATGGATTGGAGGGACAGGAGACTGATCCGCAACCTGTACATGGCTCAGACTGCTTAGGTGCGAGTGGGGAACGGAGAGTCCGGATGGGCAGTGTTAGGAAGAGGGGTAAGGCAGGGTTGCCCATTGTCACCAGTGCTGTCCAACGTATTGGGAAGAAATGACTAAATAGGCATGAGAATAGCTGTACCTCCTGTTCTTCTCATGCCTATGAGAAGAAAGTCTGAGAGGAGTTCGTAAAACTAGTTAGGTTTGCTAATGACCAGGCTTTGTTTTGTCAATCGGCCTAGGGGTTGCAAGCTTTGCTGAATGAATTGGAGGTTCAGTGCAATAAATATGGGATGAGAATAATTAATAAAACAAAGGTTATGCGACTTTACAGGAAGAAAAAGGCTAAGCTAAATATTAAAATAGGCGGGGAAAAATAGAGCAGGTAGAACAGTTTACATATCTCGGAAGTGTTTTGGACCAATACGGTCAAAGTGGTAGGGACGTAAGGAGAAGAATTGTGCTAGGCGAGGAGGCTTTCACAAGGAGGAGGGAGCTGATGAGGGGGATATTGTTTAGGGATATTAAGAAAAGACTCGTAAAAACTCTCATATGAAGCGTAGCTATGTACGGCGCGGAGACGTGGTCACTGAAGCAGGAGGATAGACGTAGACTGGAGGCTTTTGAAATGTGGGTGTGGAGAAGAATGGAGAAGTTGAAATGGAGTGAAAGGAAAACAAATGAGTAAGTACTGGAGAAGATGGGTGAGGAGAGGGGTTTGTTGAGAGAAATCCTATGGAGGCAGGAAAAATGGATGAAAGGCGTATTGAGCGGCAGTGGGATGTTGAAGAAGGTAATAGAGAGGTGGATGTTAGGAAAACGAGGAAAGCATAGGAACAGGAACAGGATAGGGATGTTGGACGGGATGAAAGGAGGAAAGAAGTACACAGAGATGAAGAGGGACCTGATGTAGTTTAGGTTGCTGGATTGGGTTTTGTTTGGAGTTACAAAATATAGATGTGATAGTTGTTTCAATCCGAAAACCTACCTTAACAGGTAGATTACATTGTAATAATAATATATTATACATACATGTGGAGAGATAGCACGTTATGCATAATTCATTGGCCCTTCACCTTTCGAAATGCCCATTATCGGATTTTCAGAGGGGTCTCATAATGCGTTTTGGTGGCAAAAGAAGTTTAATAGGATTTAAGGCGAACGTGGTGCATTAAGTCAATTTAATATTCTTTTTCTTATCTTTCGTTTTGATGTCGAGTCCGATTATGAATGATAAGAAAAATCAAAGGGTTCGAAACTAAAAAGCGTGGATTACATGAATATAGTAAATTTTCTTGAGGACGAACATCGATATGATTAAGTAAAAGTTTGGGGAAAATGTGACAAAAATATAAAAATGTACGCCAACAATTTTATTGGTAAAAAATGAAGAAACGCAATTCCAGGTATATATATATAACAGAGTATATATATATATATATTCTGTTATATACTGGTATATACTATATATTATTATTATATACTCTGGTATATACTATAACAGAGTAATTGACCTGGCGTCATTTAAAGTAACGTACATTTTAAATTGAATTTCAGAGTAATCAATACAAAAAATGCAATTTTTCAATGATTACATGCCTAGTAATACCAATCTAATGATGGGTATGGGTACCGTGAATCATTCTCCGCAAAACAGGTACAAAAATTGAAATTATTATTAATAAAATTTATTTAAAATTTGGATGTATTTAATTGGAAAGTAAACAATTGCAGTGAAATATGTAGAAACAAGAACATTTATAGCCTCATATCGAAACCCTAATAAGTTACTGTTCATCAAATTCGTGGAAATCACGAATTTGCTGCCACCGTTTAACCTAAAGTCACATTAATTTAAGCCTTCCATTATTACCCATCATTATAACTGACGTCAGGCAAACTTTGTTTCGATACATTCCCGCACTTTGGCATTGCCGTATGTAGGTGCTTATGATTCGAGAATATTCAAATTCCAAGCGAACGGGCGGCGTTGCAGTAGCAGAGGGCAACCAACGTTCGTATTCCTTTCCTGACATCGAGAGAAAAAGAAAATTCGAGTGACGATTATCCAAATGAATGTGAGAGTGAATAGATAAAATAATATTCCCAACTTCTGAAAGCTTGCTTATCGCAAGAAATAGACACCATTTCCACAGAGAGCTAATATTTCTATTCGAGCATTATCCTGTGATGTGATGAGGATAAGAAAGTATGCTCTAAGAAGGAAAATCCAGGCGTTCGAGTTTTCCAAGGTCGTTTGCCTTGCACTGAGGACTTAATCAAACGGCAGTCCTATAGAGCAGAGGTCCTTGCTTGGGGTCACCATTTCATTTTAGCATAAAAAATCACCAAGCCGCGTAGCTTACTTCTACAACAGGAACTTTGAGTGAACACATTTCTTCATTTTAATGCACACAATACATCTTCCATTCTAGAGAGAACGACTATATAGCTAACAACTTTGCCTCCCTGATATCAACATAAAACGTAAGTTCATCAAAATTTGTTTGTCAAAATGTAGGCGAATTAACAAGAATCTTAGCACTTTGTACATTAATTTGATTCAATAAATACAGAGATAAATGTAATGAATATGAAAAATTTTATGAGTAAAAAAGCTTTGAGGTGGCGAATTTGCGAATATTTTCTACAATACTTTTTTCCAAGTATCCATGTCTATGTCTAATATCACCACCTTCACGAAGTACACGAAATTAATGGTAACACTTAAATTGTGGACGTATACCTATTTCCCTCGATTCTCCGGAGGTTTTATGTTTTACCCTACACTTTGTAATTATCTTTTCTAATTAAATTATAAATTGAAGTTCTCCATACGATTTTGGATATCAAAATCTCCTTAAAATCTACGGTTTATTCCCATAGCCTTTCCCAGCATGTATGTGATCTTCACTTTTCACAGTGTTCGCAGGGTATTTTCCAAACTGGGAAATTCTCAATCCACAATTAACTACGTAAGCGAAACAACTATAGCTATCACGTTGCATAAGGCATAATTAAAAGTGGGGTATTCAAGATGAGAGCTATTTTACGATACAAATATAAGAGAAGGTTTTCCGTTCAGAAGAGTTAATAATAACGGCGACGCCACGGCCTCACCATAAATCCAGTTAAAGTGAGAGCGATGTTAAAGTGAAGCAGAAAGAACGTTAAAGTTGAGCTACGCGGCACTTGAACTAAGATCGTATGAACAGAGCGCCATTTCACTCGAGAATACTAGCGTATTCCGCTAATTTTTTCTGTTTCAACAATTCAAAAATTTTCAATTTTTGAGCAAAAACGGTAAAAGGTTATTTTACAGTTTGCCCTGAGAACGAAAAAGAAGATAATTGGTCGTTATCAGTTGCATACAACAGTTTAATCAAAGAACGTTATATTTCAGTAATTACAAAAAATTCCATGCCATTGTATGCAACTTCCACATTTGAATATACTTAAGTTACATGAATAAAAATGAGTAAACCCCTCTCTTTAAAGGTTAAACCATATTTTCCATAATGAAAGTGTCATGATGTGTCAATTACCAAAGTTGTACGCATTTGGGTATTTATTTCAATGAAAATATTTGCCATATCTTTTTAATGAAAATGGTGGTCATAAAGTCTCAAATATGTGAATATAGATATAAATAAAGTGAAAAATATAATAGATAGATATCTAAAAATCTAATAGATAATATTATTTTCAGGAAACCAAAGACGCCTTCCTCACAAACGCCATGATTTAATTAAAACACTTACCAAATACGATAAATGACCCAGAAATTAAATCAAAGTCATGCAAGTTGCACTTCCAAACATTAAAAAAATATTCACACTGATGCAAAGAAATTTCTATATATGTGGAAAACATAGATCTACATACGATGCATGGTGACTTTTTCTATCACGCCCCGCGATCTTAAAGAAATGTTTACTTCTTCGACTGGGGAGGGTTTAGATTATCTTGCATTGAAAAAACGAAATCTTAGTCTATCGCAAAAAAATGTAGTGAAGCAGTGAATCTGTGAGCACTAGTGTCTCGAGAAGAGCCTTCACTTATCCATCACTCACGTCTCGCACCCGTCCCACGCAGTGCCCATTCCATCTCCGCATCTTCATCTTTAAGCTAAGTCGCAGGCGTGCTATCCAACGACTGGAATTTTTTTAATCCAAAGCTTCCTCTTCCTCTGTCATGAACGGTGCAGCTTTATTAACAGAGCGCTGGCGGCCGGATCGAATTTTGTCTCTCCCGTGAAGAACGCACACCGACCTACGTATTAAAATTATATTACGCTAATCATATCACACTATGGCACATTAAAATATTTCTTTATCCACTTAAACCCTCCCCATGACTATAGCCTTTCCGTGGCCAAAGAGTTTGAACTTCTGATGACCCCTAAAGCTGTACCGGGAGGAAAAATGAAAATTAATCCTGCCGGGGTCACCCATGACAGATAAATCGAAGGGAAAGAACCAAGCGAAGGTAGTCCGCGCAGCGTATGTTATTCAGGGAGGCGATTACTGAGGCATCTGACTCCCGTTGGGCGGCCGTTTTGGTGATGATGTTAAATGAAACACATTATTAAATAATTAGCTTTAACTGTAAAAATTATTAAACTCTATTCAGGAAGGCAGGGGAAAGGAAACGACCTAAATTAATTATCCCACGATTTTATGATTACCATAATTATGTGAATATTTACTCGGGACAACAGGACGCGGCCGACCGAGCTGTGCTGGTTACGGCCACGGGAGAAGAATCGCTTCCACAGTCATCGTCTCACGAAATCATTGCGTAGCGAAAGAGACAGCAGCAGTACAGGAAACACAACAGAGGACCGAATCAGTTAGAACTGGAATGTTAGGACGATGGTGAGGACAGGGTAATTTAAAATTATAAAACGGAAGTTGTAGAGAGGAAATATATAATAACTTCCGGTGAAAAATGAGGTTGTGTCACCGAAATATATTAAAAAAGTTGAATTGTGTCATTTTTTTGTTTTTTTTCTACCATGACCACGCCTGTGACACAACATATATTTTCGAGCTGTGCGAGGTTAGATTGAGGATGTTGGGATTCAATGGAGAAATAATGACAAAAATTATACGGCGGAGGTGAAGAGAGGAGAGCGATTGAGGAGTGACAGTAGTATTGAACAAAAAGATAGAAAAGTAAAAAGCATAGTAAACGTAGGCCACGTGTGTGACAGAATATTAGTAGTGAATGTAAAAGCCGAAAAAAACTAACCTGGTCATTATTCAGATCTATATGCCTTCAATTAATCATAGGAAGGAAGATATATACTAGCATTTAGAAGCCATGATTACGTGTGACACTGTAAAGAAATATTCCATAGAGATATTGGAATGCAACACTCGGCGAAGGGAGAGATAGGAGTAAGGAGAAACGGCACAACGACCAAAGACCGCGGTTAGAAAATAGCCGAAATCTAAAGCAGAATTGACTTGGCGCCTGGTTCAAACGCAGTCATGGGCGTAGGGATACGTGGGAAATGTCCACGACTTTATCGAGATATCAGTTTTCCGGTTGCAGACTCTTATCATACTTTAGTAATAATGGATTGCAGAGTCAGATTCAAGAAACAAAAAGAGATCATGAATGGGGAAACAGAATATCGCAGAAGCATTAACCGGGTAGGAAGGAAGGAGCACTAATGAGTCATAAAAAAAATTCATCATTGATGACAGGGAGACGATTTAAGAAGAAGGAAGATAGAAAATGGGATATCAAAGACCGCAAAAATTTCCATGTGAACAGTTACTTGGAAAAGAACAAGAAAAATATTGGGTTGCAGACGAGATGATTAGGTGGATAGACGAGAGGAGGGAATTAAAAATAGGTAAACACAGAGTTAGGTAGAAGAGAGTCTAAGGAGATAAATAAGTAAATAAGGTGGGAAACTAATAGGGCGACAGAATTGTGGTGTAAGCCGCAGGACGAGGGTATGAAGACTTAACAATAAAAGGGTAAAATGAGTGCGCTGCGCAAAGATGGAGGAAACACTATCAGAAAGTAAGAAGGGAGGTGGGAAATTCAAGGGGAAAGTAATCGATTCGACATTTAAATTTTATTCTTATTTTCATCATAATAATATTTCCCGTGATCAATTTTAAAATGTTATTTTATTAAAAGGCATTCAATTAATATGTAAAAAGCACATTTATACTGTGTACCAATGTATCTCAATACAATATTCACGCATCTATTTATTTTTCTTAAGAACGCCCCCGCCGCTAACATAATCTGAAGTTATTTTAATTGGAATGGCGGAAAGATAAACACAAGGAAGCACTGTTTGCGGGGAAGGAGTGAAATCCTCGATTGCAAGATGGAAAAATAATTATTTTTATTTTCAATAAAGGAGCAATGAAATCACGAACACGTTTACTCCATTCTGACTTTAAATTTTTAAACCAAAATGGCGTTTGGGCACTCATTCACCTGCACTCAGAAAATGAAAAATAAAAAATACAGTTGTAAAAAAAATAATGAAGACAAAAATAATATAATAAAGAGAATAGCGTGTCATTCGCAAAATGCAGAGGCAGAAAATGAAAAGAAGCCAGGGTGATACAACACAATTTCTTTTACGAAAACCTTTTAAGATGAAATTTTTTAAAGATATTTTTATAATAGGCAAATTTCGTAACATTCCTCTGAAAATAAAAATTTCAGATAGCACAATAAGTTGCATTTATGCCAAATGGGATTTCACTGCAACTCTGCTCTTGAAAAATGCATTTTGAACGGTCATCGCCCAAAACACGAGGGCGGTTTAGAATTGATTACCCACTCTTAATCCATAGAAACCAATATTGAACCTTGGACGATGGAAATATTCACGATTTTCAGCAATATGCACCATTTCAAATTCCTCTTCAAACGATTTACTAAGCTTTCGAAAGGGCTTCTTTCTACGTGCATCATATGGTATCATATTTCCATTTAATCGAAAAAGTTTCAAAATCATCAAACGGGAAGAAATGCTTTCATACGAAACCTGAAGCTACGTAAAGGACTGACGCAAATACATTTCAGAAGCAGGATGTCCCTCGTGAGGTTCCAAAAGCTGTCACCAACCTAACTACACTCACAACCATCGCGACGGTTGGCAAATTGTCAAAATATTAATGTTAATATTTTAGTACCCTGGAAGCGTCCACCAGGGTGTTTGGCAAGAGGTGAATACACAACAGACTAATTTTGAGCTGAACATGACCGTACCCAGGTCGGATAATGTTATTCTGATCCCTTGTCGCTCGTGGAAAACATTACATCTTAAAATTTTCACTTATTTACTTTATTAACATGATCTCTCCTTCCATAGTACGATTGGGGTAATAATAAATTTTCAGCAACACTGCTAAAGAGGAATCCCTCCAATTTATGCAAGAGATGAAATCTGTAACTTAACCTTCGCTCTATTAGTGATTCCCAGTCTAGCTTCTCTATTATTTCGGATACACTACTCAATTTATCATCACAACATTTTACAAATCCAGTTCGTCTACGCTGCACGCGATACAATTCGGCAATTAATCCAACTTCATAATGAATATTTGCAGCATATTCTTGATGAGACCTAACCAGGGCTAATTCAAACTGGCCTGTTATCAGGCTTCGTATCGAACGACCATATTATGCGTTCCCAAAAGCCAACCTTTGGTTAAAATTCAACAATTTCAGAATGTAAAAATCATTCGCCTTGACCGGGATTCGAACCTGCATCCCTTGATTTCCGGCCAAATGCTTTAGCTAGTTTATCTATCGAGGCGTCCTCTTGCACTCCGAAATTGAATACTCTGATTGGTTGATATTTGTATCCTCTTTTACTATATATGAATATAAAATTTAGACGGCACATGAGAACACAAAAAATAGATAACACGTAAAAAGACACTCGCATTGTAGAGTATTTGAGCTTTCGGCCTTCTCTTAGGCCTTCTTCAGGTCAGACTGTGTGCCCTGAAGAAGGCCTCAGAGAAGGCCAAAAGCTCAAACAATCTACAATGCGAGCGTCCTTTTACGTGTTATCTATTTTATTTTTAAATATTATATTGCTCTAGTGAGTGCTTCCAAAACATATCAACATATATGCATATATATATATATATATATATATATATATATATATATATATATATATATATATATATATATATATATATATATATATATATGATGCGGAAGTACTCACGAGAGCAATATAACTTTTGGACGGCACAATAGAACACAGAATAAGACAGAAAACACGTAAAAGGACACTCACACTGTAGATTATTTGAGCTTTCGGCCTATTCCGAGGCCTTCTTCAGGTCAGTTTTATTCTGTGTTCTATTGTGCCCTCCAAAAGTTATATATAGTATATATAGTATATATATATATATACTCGTATATATATTCAATCCTCATGAATCTCTACATTAGTAAAATTACGCGGCTACTGGTAAATGATAGTCGCGCAGCGAAAATTATCATTCGAGGCAAGAACAATTGTGGTCGAATGGATTCTACTTTTTCGCCTCCCCTTTAAAATCGCGAGAATGCAATCGGCAGTACTGCTTGAATCGTGCGACAAATTGTCGCAAATGTATTCGTATCGCGAATTTCAGGCTCAGTCGTAGGGCGAATGAAATTTGTGGCAAAATGCACCGGCATGGCAATTCCGTGGTCGGAGAAAGACGATAGTATGGCGATCGCAGAATATCAATTAGTCGGTCTGAACGCATCTGTCTGAAAGCATCTGGAATTAACATTGGGCACCTACGTACTGCATGGTGATTGACTAAATGGATGCAGTGAGATCAATTTGAAGTGAAATAACGACAGGTCAACTTGTAAACTTGTTTTCTTCCATTACATTTCTATCAACGGACCGACATGTCCCGACTTACACGATGAATAAATATCAAGGAGTTAGTTTTAGGTTTAGTGGAAAAGTTGGCTGCTAGATGCTGTCCCTTGCATCGTCATCTGTGGTCAAATAAATGTTCAAATTAAACATAAATGATTACTTGCACACACTGGAGATATTTCTACAAGAAACGGAAACAGGATCAAACTGCACACAAGGATCGCAACACATGATCTGGGAGGAACGTTGCAGATTTTCCATATAGGAACACTTTATGAACTCTATCATTCTATTTCCGGAAAAAAATGCCAGATTTCCTAGATAAAAATTTTACCTGACTCTGAGAGCGTTAAAAATTTCGCGATAAATGTTAAAACAATTTGAAGGTATGCTTTATGTTTTCTTTAAAAAAATTGGATTTCCATATTTTTTTATATTTTTATATGCCTAAAGTAGACCAAAAACCAAAACAAAAAATAATTTTTTTTCGTATGACTGCAACACTTGTTCATTATCATTGAGATGGGCAGTGTTGGAAGAGGTGTAAGGCAGGTTTGCCCATTATCACCGGTGCTGTTAAAAGTATATGTGGAGGAAATGATTAAGGAGGTATGGGAAGAACTGGAGGTAGGAATGGAAGTCGGAGGGGAATTCGTAAAATTGGTGAGGTTTGCTGATGACCAAGCATTAGTTGCTCAGTCAGCCAAGGGGTTGCAAGCATTGTTGAGTGAATTGGAGGTTCAGTGCGATAAATATGGGATGAGAATCAATAAATTAAAATAAAGTTAATACAGGTACGATTCTCCAGAAAGGGAAAGACTAATGTTAGCATTGACATTTGAAAATTAAACAACTTGGCTTTTCCACTTAAAATTATTTATTCTTCACGACCTAAGTTTCGTTATGGTATAACATCATCTGATGGTGTTATACCATGAAAAAACCTAGGTCGTCAAGAATAAAACATTTTAAGTGGAAAAGCCAAGTTGTTTAATTTTCAATTGTCCATATGAAGATTTTCCACCAAGTTACGCCAGAAACTGTTTTATTTAATGTCAGCATTCAAATAGGAGAGAAAAACTAGATGATGTGGAACGGCTTACTTACTTTGGATGTGTTTTTGACCAACAGGGTAAAAGTAGTAGGGATTCAAGGAGAAGAATTGCTTAAGGCAAAAAAGCTATCATAAGGAAGAGAGAGTTGATGACAGGACGCTGGGTAAGAACTTTAAGAAAATACTCGTTTAAATTTTTGCATAGAGCGTCGTTATGTGCGACGCGGAAACAGTCACTGAAGGAGAAAGATAGACGTAGACTAGAGATTTTTGAAATGTGGTTATGCGGAAGGATGGAGAAGGTGAAATGGACCGAAAGGAAAACAAACGAGGAAGTGCTAGGTATGGTGAGCTAGGAGAGGAGATTGTTGAGAGAAATCATAATGAGGAAAAATGGATGAAAAGTAAATTGTTTGGCAGTGGGATGTTGAAGAAGGTAATAGAGGGGATAATGTTAGGCAAACGAGGAAAGGGCAGGAATAGGATATAAATGTTGGACGGAATGAAAGGGGAATACAGAGATGAAGAGAGGCCTGTTGTTGAGTAGGGTGTTGTGTTGTACTTTGTTAGGAGAGAGAATACATTTATTTGGTATTTGGTAGTGGTGTCCATCCAAAACCTATCTAAACTGGTAGATTACTTCAATAATAACCTATGAAAATTAGACTAAAATTCTCTCGTGAAATCGAAACTCGTGAAATTCTCATCGAAATTTGGAAAGTAACATTAATGGCACCTTATACGCTAATAAAATGACAATAAAATTTGATTTTATATTATACAAAATGGTCATACATGTTTATAAAAAACAAAAAAATTCGTTTTGAACAGAAACGTACAAAGCTCTAAGATTGACTTATTATCTCTGGGAGTTCAAATAACGATGAAAATAAATAATTGTTAGTTTTGTCAATAATATCGTATAAATTAAGCAACTATTTTCACATACAATTAAAAATTTAACTTTATTATAACTTCTGGTGATGATGATAAACACCTAGATAAGAATTTAATTAAAAATTTCGAGCATAAAATTCGAGAAAAGATTTCTGTAAATTCCTATTTTTAACTGTAAACTAACAACGGGCCTAAACGACGCTGTACGAACAAACTCCTAAGGGCTATTTCAAAATCGGTCGTATTAGTCTTCGGCTTAATGATGAGCACTATTTCCCCTCTTCTACATCAACTACAGCATTTCATGTGATGCTACTACAATGCCAATTCTTAAGAAAGAACATTTTAGAATTCGAAAACCGCTCGTTTTTCCCACAAAGAGCCAAATATGCTATCCGCGTTTTACGATAAATTATCACCGAAACATCACGAGGCTCCTTTCGCATTCGACCAAAGACGGCATGCAGGGAACATAATTCAAGTTTGATTCCTTCCCTAATTAATCACCACGCCATAGATTTCGATTTGAATCCCCAAAAAGCCCGCAATATGCAATCAACTTCCAATTACGCAAGGATGACTATCGCCACCACCCAACCCGCCCTCTTTCCCACAAAATAGGAGAGCTCCCTCCATCTTCCCTCTCTGATTGGAGTCAATTCTTTTTTCATCGGATTCTTCCATAGGGAGTGTGGGGCGTGCGGAGGGGGCTGCTAATGATCTGGCGCGGGGGCGGATCCGAGGACGTCCCCAATGCTTGATTCGACCACGCTCGAGAGGAGGCCGGGGGCGGGACATCAAATCCGCCCGGCCATCCATCTTGTTCGATCACCAACAAGCGCAGCGTCGGCCCGCTATCCCATGAATTGTTGCCAAATGGAGCTTCGGTGGCAGAGTTAGGAGGGCGCCTGTGAAGGGCACGAGGGTCGGGAGGGGAGTGGGAAAGGGATTTCAGGGTCCTCCATTTCGCCCCACTTCCCGCCCCCATCCAGTCTCTCTCCCGCCCCCGACCGATGGACCTTCCCGCCTCCGTTTCGTCCTGCCCTTGCACCAAAGTGTTACGCCCCCATTGAACCTCGTTTCACCCCTGTTTATCCACCCCTCATCTCCAAATACCCCGCCCTCAACTATCGCCCGCACCCCCGACCACCTTTCCCCACCCGAACACAATAAAAATTGACCGAAAATAGCTCTCCTCCGTTCCCGTCGCCCTTTTTCCCAAGCTTTACGTGAGGAGTTCATCCTCCACCGCGTTTATTCTATGTCGCCACCTAGCAAGGCTTCCTCCTCACCTCCACGACAATCATTTTGCATAAAAGGAGTCTGCGTTCGCTATTCTCGGAGGCGAGGGGCTATTCGAGTCATCCGCGTCATTAAGGGGGAGGCGTGAAATAGGCTGGCTAAGGCAAGGCTTAGGGTGAAGGTGGGTGGGTAAAGGGAAGGGAAGCCCGAGGTCTTCGTTGCCCTACTCTCAGCGCGGGGCGAATCGTAAGGAGTCCCGAGATACGTTTCCCGAACATACGGAGAGAACCGCTAGAAGCATTCACCTCACTGCATTGTAGTATGGACGTAATTAATGCTGAAATGAAATGCTTCTTCCCCCTCCGGGAGTCGTGGGAAGAGGGGAGTGCCCTTAGTGTCACATCAATTGTACAGGAATGGGAATAAGATGAATGACAGCGATATTTCCTTTTTTATCTGCAAATGTCTGCGGAAACATTTGGTTATTTCACGATGGCAGAGTAATTTTTAGAGAAGAATCGGTCAGTCAAAAATTTATTTCCATCACGTGAACGAACGAAACAAGGATTTCTGTTAACATCTGTCTTTTTAGATACTTATTAAAACACATTTAAATGTAAAAATTTTAGAGTATTAAAATCATTCGCCTTGATCGGGATTCAAACCCTGATCACTCGATGTCCGGCCGAGTGCCTTGGCCAATTAAGCTACCGAGGCGTCTTCTCACACCCTGAAATACTTCCGATATTGTATGCACGGTGCTTCGCCGCTAACTCTTGTTCCCTTAGAGCCCCCAAAATGTCTGAGTGTAGGAGGATTCGGTAGATTAATTGGCTAAAGCACTCGGCCGGACATCGAGTAATCTAGGTTCAAGTCCCGGTCATGGCGAATGCTTTTACGCTCTGAAATTGTCGCATTGTATTGCGCGTTTTGCGGATGACTCCGTTAACGCACGACTACGAATGCCTGTGACATTGTATGTACGGTATTTCGTCATAACATCTTGTTCCTTTAAAGCCCCCAAAATTTCAGAGTGTAAGAGGACGTCTCAGTAGCTTAAATGGTTAAAGCACTCGGCCGGATATCGAGGGATCCGGGTTCGAATCCCGGTCAAGGGGAATGATTTTTACTCTCTGAAATGGTTGCATAATTTTTTAATTAATGCCCGGATTCACCGAAATGCTAATTAATATGCCCGATAAGGGTTTTTGTTACTTGAAAGTATTCGATGGAGTTAAAGATTATTCATACGGTAAACCTATTGTCAACTATTGAATTTGAACATCTGTGTATGAGGTTTGAATACCTTTAGAAGCAGGCACACGCACAATAATCCGAAGGCATGTGTCTATACTCAGCATCGACTATTGAATATATTTATAATCCCCTGGATTTTAATTAAAATCAGTAGATGAGTATTTAAATTGAAAAGTATTAGACCCACGAAACTGCATGTCTCTTAAAAAATGGAAATGAAAAAATTACCATAGATATTTTAGGTAAAATTGGAATGAAATGGTACGAAGAATGAGTGCCACATATCCTTGCCGTGGCTAGCAGGGTGGCATGTAAATGTAGACGTGGAGACATTTGGTGCGGAAAATACAAATTTATTCAGAGGGCGAGTAATGGGAATGCAGATACGAAATGGAAATCATACTTCGGAAAACCCTCGGAATGAGAACGAAAGACTACAGTGTAATAAAAGGCGTTCCGTTTCGAGCACAGAAACTAAACCAAAGGGCACCAAAATCAGTCCAGGTATTCATCCATATATCGCATTAAAATAGAGAGCAAGAAAAAAATCTTGCGGAGGTAAGCGGAAATGATAGAGAACGTCAGAACAAAAAAGTGTTATTCTTTTCGAAAAAAAAGGTAAACTATCACAGTGGATAGATAGGAATGCGGTTCTCAGAGAAGACCAAGAAGAAAGGAGAGGCAACATGGCACAACTAAAATTTGACAAGTGAATAAAGAAAACAGAGAGAATCCATAAATTCGAAACTAACTGAAGATGTAAACATGCATGCTATAAATCAGTGTCAAATGAGACACAAACGGAAAATTCCAGCTGACAGAGAAAGAATGAAAACTGATTACATTCCAAAATAATTTACATACGGAAGAGGTACCCAGGTGCGGTTATCGAGAGTGATCAAAATATTTTAACGATAGACTGATAGATTAAATTGAAAAAAAATACTATACATGACAAATCGCAGGAAGTTGGAATAAAAATGAGGCCTTTCAAAAGTTTCTGGATGAAGATTTACAAAATTGAAATGTTAAGGGATAACTTAAAGATAAATGGTAAATAATGAAAACGGAATGTGAAAAAACAAAATAAAAAGGATAAACTCGAAGAGGATTTTACTACACGCAGAAGAGGTAGAGCATCTGATTTGAGATAAAAAGAAAGCTCTGAAAAAGTGCAAGAACCGAACAATGGAAACAGGCAGTAAATGAAAGAGAGATAATAAGCCACAAAAAAGAAAAAAACAGACCGCAATGAATTGAAAACTTTAAAAAAGTGTTTTAGGTTTTCAAAAGAAAGAATATGGAATTGAAAGCCTATAGTAGAAATACTATAAATGACTTTAGAAATCCCTCGTAAAGAGCAGTGTACAAGCAATTGATATTATCAAAGCCACCGACAGGTTTCAGTACTCCGATTATCCAAACTTATTCAAATCATCTCATCAGTAGGATGGAGTTAGTAGCTTTAAAAATCATCGAAACATTTACATTTTCTCTTTCTATGAAATATATTCTACCCTAAGTGTGGGGATGATTCCTAATCCAGTGCTTAAAATAATGAAGCTACGCGGATGGTTAAAACATAACCTCGTTTTTGTGTCAGAACGATTCTATAATGAGCAGAATGTAATAATAAATTCAATATTGTTTATATTCAAGTCATATTTTCCTATCGCTAAATAAATGAATATTAATTTTCGATTATTTATTCTCCATGCCCCCCGTATCATTCCATCCCTCATGAGAGATTTGAGTAAGAGCAATACGTAAGCACTTGATCAATTGTACACTAGCAATATATTTGACAAGATGGCCGCCCAGGGAGGAACTAAACATTTTTTCCAAAAATCATCGATACATAAATTTTCAAGTTTAATCCCAAGTGCCGCATAACCATTACGTTTCGTTTAGATCATTTTTTATGACTTAATCTATTCTTAGATCTATGAAGGTATCTGTACATTGCTACGTCTTCATTTTTCACCATTAAAAGTTTACCATTCTTCCCGCCATCAAGCGCCATGAAGGAATAACAGCCTGGGTTGATGACACTCTTGGAAAACATCTCATGGGACTTCAACTTCACAAGAACTAGCCCCATCTATAATGGCCTATTCAATGAACGCGATCATAAAAAATATATAGACCAGCATGTGTAGTCTCATCACTCTTAAAGATTCTGATTTTGTAATTTTGTTTGAAAAAATGTAATCCCGAAAGCATTTTTTAAAATCTAGAAATGCGTCATGAGCTGGAATAGATTTTTTTCTTTAGGAACAAAAATATATTGAACAAAATGCCTTCGTTCGGGTTAGCAGAATTATCACTGTTTATAATAGTGAAATACCTGTATGAGGGGAAAACAAAAGCCGTGAACTTTGACCAGTTTACAGCTAAACTTTCCTCTCTGCTCTTCCTCGACCTGATACGGCGGGGACTTCGATCATTAGATCAAGACTCAAAATGAGACACAGTTTCAGGCGTAACATGGTGAAAATCCTTCACGATGAAAGAAGACACTTCGCTTTTCCATATAGATTTTTTTTATTACGACATAGGTTTCGCTGCAGCGTAACATCTTCAGGTTGAAGATGTTACTCTGTAACGTGAAGAACTTGAAGATTTCACGCTGTAACGAAACTTAGGTCGTAATAAAAAAAATCTATATGAAAAACCAAATTGTCTACTTTCATCAACTCAAGATTAGACTAAGACTTACTTAGACCTCGACGTCTTGTGTAAAATCGAACAATTAAAACTCAGTTAAATGTTTATCTGATATTGAGTGTTTAAAAAAACTTCGGTTGCCTCATTTTAGGAAGCAAAACATGCTGTGTGATTATTTTTGCTATCTGACTGCATTTTTTGACAAACCTAGCAATTTTTCTCTCTGATGTGTTCAATTATCGAATCATCTTTTTCCTGGAATGAAAATCCGCGAGTTTAATGTCTTGTCTAAAAATCGAGAATGATCCTTACGTGGTACTGCATATTTTTTAACGATATTAATAATTTAAAAGTGCACTAACTTCTGGTATTTGTTATCCTTTCTAATCTGTTATCAATTAAATTCAGTTAGATTGATATTTAAAGTATTAACTCTTAGTTGGTGTTCCTGGTCTAAAATACTGGACACATGGCAAGACTTTTGTCAAGTTATTTTGAAGTGTGACACAAAAAAGTTGACGAGTGAGCAAAGAGAGAGAGAGAGAGAGAGAAAGAAAGGCATTTGGGTGAGGGAAGTGGAAGGGCGACGGAGAGAAAGGAGTTGAAATTGGACGAACAGAAATGGGAAAAGAGAGAGAGGGAAAAAGTTATGTTGGACGGGACTCAAAAAGGGAAAGGACGAGTGGGTCGTTAATGATGTCACGCCGTTATTTTATTATCATTTGTTCCACCAAGCCACCCTCTTGTCACATCTTGTTGCAAATTATGGTCCTCCACCCGAGGGAGGGGGTTGTCAGGGGAAAAAAGTGTCGTATTCATCCACGGCACTCGGCGGACATGTCACTAGAGGCAAACGTACTCACCCCGTTCCGTTTTCCACATAAATAATATTTAACGTCTCAATAATTAACAACGTGGCTAGTTTAATTAGATATTTTGCATGCTATACCGTCGTAAATAAATTGGTGGACTTATTAATAGTGTACCTGTGACAAAATTAAGGGTTAGCTAAGCACTAGAAAAAAATTCTAAATGATGCGCTTGACCCTCAAAACGTTCTAAAATAAAAGGCATGATGAGGTTTGAGAAGTGTTTTCTATTGACTGTAATAGGATGAGATTGAAAATTAAATAAATAAACTTCCGTTGAGTATACATAGTGAAAACATATTTTACTATCGAGGTTCGCTGAAATAGAGAAAGTAGTTAGGGAGTTAAAAAGAGTTTCATCCACACATCTAATGAAAAATTTATCATGAAAATTGCTGAATTAAAACCATGGCATATTTTTTTAACAAAAAATGAATAATTTATGCTATTCATTTGTTCTGTAGATCCTATGCCTTCACCCAATGGCTTAGGGAGGAAAGAAGTGATTCCGCAATGATCAATAATTATTTCCTCACCACAGTGTCATCCATTCTTAGATCATGTTGGCGAAGATAACAGGGGTACAGCTAAGCATGCTTCCAATGATATCGTTCGTGAAAACGTGACTTATCATCGACAGGACGTAAAATCGAAGTGACTGGAACTTTTGGAGGGAATTTTGTATAAAAAATGTATATAAAATAAAAAATATACACAAGGATCTCTTTCGCATGTTTTTTTTTCATTTATCAAAATTAGGTCAAAGGAAAGGAGAGTTTTTTTCTGCTGAGACTTGTCAGGGCAGCTTGTCGCAAAAGATATTAAACGAATTGACGAAAAAATCTTGCATCCAACTAACTCAGGCCCTTTATTTGTTTGTACTGCGACAAAGGGTTTATTTTTTGCCCCACTACGTGTTGGAACAGCAGCCCTTGACGAATCATCTCGAGGTAAATATAAACCCATGATAAAAATTACACCCAGCTCTCATCCGGTCAAAATTTCTACCTCGGTGGCCAAAGGTTCCAGAGATTGCAGAGCGGAATTTTAGCCAGGAATGAAATCGAGGGGGGTTAAGACGTGCATGGGATGCGACGGAGAAAAAATCATCGAGAGGATTCGTAGCGAGGTACGCGAAGTGAATGTGAAATACTTAAATCTACATCTACATGTACTCAATACCCCACAAGCCGTCGCAAGGGCGTGTGGCGGGGGGCGGGTGTTAGGGCACCACCCGTAAATTAGGAAAGAAAAAAAACCCGCATACAGAAGCCACAAATTTAGAGCCCACAAACCAAACATGGTAAACATTCATGCACGAACCCTTTCGCCCCAACTCTTTCACACACATGCAAACCCACAAACTACCAAGAAACATACACATGCACAATCTTGGAATTTTTAATTTTGTTCCGACGTGTAACTTAAATATTTTTAATATTTCTAAATGGACTTCGGATTCTTACTGTTATGATTTCTGATTGTTCTGGGAAAGCATGAGTATTTGAATCTATCTGTATTGGAATCTATCTCCCTTATTTTATCTTTGTGGTCTGATCTACCTAAGTAGTTTGGGGCCATTATTATTCCTTTTGTGTCATCGCTAAACTCGCTGGTTCTGAATCTTTCTAAAAGTTTAAATCTCGCTTGTTCTCTTCGTATTTCAAGGGGCTCCGAGCCTAAACCCCCTAAGAGACCTGTTACACTTGTGTTCTTGTCATACATATTTTTCACGAATCTGGCTGATTTTCTCTGGACTTTATCTAGTTCTTTTTGCCAGATTTTCTCCCAAGGATCCCAAATACTTGCGGCATATTCAAAATGTGGTCTAACTAGAGCAAAATAACACCTCTCTTTAACTTTCTCATCACATTTCCCCACCAACCGTTTAATGAAGCCCAGTTTCTTTAAAGCGGATCCGCATATTGTCCTGATATGTGCTCCCCATAAAAGGCGTGGTGTTAGAACTACCCCCAAATATTTAACTTGTTTGGCCGTAGTTAGTACTGAACCCTCTATTTCGTAGTTTATGTCCTGTTCGCCACTTCCTTTGATCCAAAATTTCAAAACTGCGCATTTGTCTATATTAAGTATTAATCCCCATTTCATGCACCAATCCGAGATTGTGTCTAAGTCTCTAGGGACTAGCTCGCAATCTAGTTGGCTCCTTATTTCCCTGTATACCACCATGTCATCAGCAAATAACCTGAGATTACTACTAACGTGTGCGCTTAAGTCATTAATGTATATTAAGAATAGAAGAGGCCCTATTACACTTCCCTGGGGGACGCCCGATGTTACATCTCTTTCCTTTGAGCACAACCCATCGAGGATTACTATTTGTTTGCGGTTTGACAAGAAGTCTCTAATCCAATTAATAATTTTCTCATTGATTCCATAGCATCTAAGTTTGTGTAACAATTTTTTGTGTGGGACTTTATCGAAGGCTTTTTTGAAATCTAGGAATACTGCGTCGACTTGTGCGTGTTTTTTCTCCCACTTAGAGCTAAGATGAAGCGGGGTGGCGCTGAGAAAAAGAGCTTGCATACAAGATGGAGGAATGGGACCTCTCGTATTTGAAAGGTCCCAGAAAGGCAAACAATATTTTTCTGGCCAAACTCTTTTGAAAGTGAATTCCCTTGAATTAGAGAGAGTAAAATGGAAGAGTACACTCTCTTAACCCAGGGCCACGTCATTTACCAAACTACGTGTTTCGACCCACAAGAATCTCTTACTTAAAAATTTTCAAAGTCACATGTCCAGTCAATCACAGCCTTGTAACTACTGTCGTCATTAAAATACTTCGGTCTGACGGCTTTCTGTAAAACATTCAACAAAATTGAAAACAAAAACATATTAATGAATCGTGTTCACTTTCGAAATAAAATAAAAAAATACAATTTAAAACTGTATTGACAAGTTGATTACAGAGGTAAATATGTGCACTGATTAGTTTAATATTAACAAAAATCAATAGAATTTACGCAATAGCCCCGAAAGGGAAAGCAATAAGGTAGCATTAATGTAGATTTTAAATTAAAGGTTACAGTTTCACAATCTTATACATCATGCAATAAATAAAATATTTCACTCTTTTATTGGCGAGTAGCGCGGGTACTTTCGTCGGATGCGGAGATATTCTTGAACCAATGGATTTTTTTTAAGAGATATTGATTATTTTCACACAATATTTGACTCTAATAATAAGGGAATTTTGGTAGAACTACTAAATGTAAGACATTCCCAGAATCTTAACGGCGGGGGGTAATGATTCTTCAATCAATGCGTCATATTTCCTATGATATTCCAAATATTTCTATTACCCCTATTCAAATGCCATCTGCTTAGCTGTCCCCATAGAGACACCACATAATGGATCAGTAATTTTCAAGATTAAACATTAGCTCTCTTTTCCAACTGGAAACAAAACATGGACGTATATATTGATACCGTGATAAATAAATTACTACTCTCGAGTGTACCATATTTATTGCTCATTGGTTTGAATACTAATTGTGGGGAATCACGGTCAGCTCAGTAATTCGTCAAAAATTAGTTAGCGTTACCCTGTTTCCACATGTAGACAACTCGAAACAACTAATTCGCCCCAACACCTGGCGCAGCTCGGTAAACTTTGAGGCAAACATCCACGTCATCGAAACCGTTTCTCCCGATTAAAGGCCTCGTGGAAAGGTTTCCTCGGTCTCCCTCCCTCATGCCGTCCCACCTCCAAACTCCCCTTTTCCCCGTCGCCTTTCATTTCGCACGTTCTCCGGGACAGCAGCTGAGCTCAGGCTGCCAGCCAACCCCCAATCGCCTGCCGTCCACTCCAGCATCCTTCCCCACCGCCCCACACCACCTTCACGACCCCTCTGCCCCCACCCTCCCCCTCCGTGACCCCTTATCTATTATCCTTTCCTATTCTCTCATTCGCTCTGCCTGCCCGCTCACGCCTCCGGCCACTTCACACTCTTGCCCTACCGTCCTTGAGGGATCGGTGTGTAGGAGAGGATAAGGGTTAACGTCGCCCACAGCCCTTCCTCCTTCCCACCAACCAAAACCCAATGGCTCTGCCCTCGGGAGTGGGGCGCGACCCCTCACCATCCACCCTCCCACCCTCGACTCCACCTTAACTTCTCCCTTCCATTTTTCCGGTAAGATCCGGCATCGCTCCCACCCACCCCACACCCCTCTCCAATCGACCTGCCTCTCCCTCCACAAGAGCCAAACCCCTTCCATCCATCCCTAACTCCCACGCCTTATTCCCATTCTCTTTTTCCGACACCCTGAAAAATTCCCTAAAAAATAAAATAACGAAGTAAATAATGCCCTCCTTCCCCCCACACACAAAAAACCTCCGCCGCCTTGGAACGTCCCCCCCCACCCCCGATCCCTCCTCTCCCCTTCGAATCCCCCTGCGAGATCCCCCGTCTCCATGCTTATCCCCACGTCCCGCGACCTACAGCCCCCGTCACAAGGGCACGTCTTCCGAGCGAGCACAGGGAAACCCTTTCCTCTCTCAACCCCTTCGCTCGTCGCCCCCAGATGGTTTTGGTCGGAGTGTGTGAGCGTGGGGGAAGGGGTGGATGGGGGCTGATGGTGGTGAGGTGGGGGTTGGAAGGGATGAGTTGAGCGGGCCGGGAAGGAGGCAGTGTGGATGTGGGCAGAGGGAGAGGAGAGAGGTTGGAAAGAGGATTTCGGTGAAGGCATCGTCGTCCGCAAGGGGAACAGCGAGTATGGGGTGAGTGGGTGTGGGAAGGAATGCGAGGACCAGAGGGGGGTAGGGGCGAAGGGGAGGGGAGGGTGGAAGGAGGCAGGTGTGCGTCGGAAATGAGGAGGGGTATCCCGACAGGGAGTCGCGGGAGTGTGACGGGTTGAGCTCCGAATCTGTAATGGCCGTGGAGAGGCAAAAGGGACGCGGGGAGATGGGAAAGTAATTATTCCGCGTGTAATAACCCGAATAAAACGGCTATGAAAAAATCATTGGTGGTACAAAAACAACCATAAAAATTTCACGGATTTGGTTCTTCAAATGCATTTTTGTTTTTCAAGCATCACTAACGTAACATTGCCGAGTCATTTCGGTAAAGTATTTACAGTGATCGAGGACTATACTTTTTGAGGTTTAGGTGCGACCTACATAAAATATCCGACAGTACATTCCATCTTTAAGGTTCAGTAATGGGCAGAAGTGTACAATGGCGGGTTGCATTAGTTTAAGTTATATTTTATAGACCCCATAGTCAAGGGGTTTGAACTCAGACATAAAATTTTAAAAAATGACACACATTTAGCCAATCAGATGAATGGATTCGATAAATGCTCTGAATATTGTAATCTAGGAACTTCAAATAGGAACGGGCCTTCCGATGTAATTTTCTTCATGAAAGTAAATAGGCAAGGATGAATTGTTCCTGAGGAAACTTTCTTATCATTTATTGTACCACATTCAAATACATTTGAGTTACTGAAAATAGGAGCGGTTTAGGTAAAGTAGAGCAATCCGCGGTGACCTGGGTGTTTCACCCAGGCGAATGGGGGAAGAAATGATCATTCTGGAAATAAAGCATAAAAGCCGAAGCCAATTCAATTGGTTCACCCCAAAGAATAGTAAAGGGAAAGAAGTCTCCTGAGATGAAAGATATAGTTAAAAAAAGAATATGGATAACTGAAATTGAAGTTAAATTTTCGGAATAAGTCAGGAGATGAACGAGCGACGAAGTAGTTGAAAGAAAAAATGTCCTGTTACCATTCGACATTAATTTATTCTTCGAGGGAGTGGCAGTCAGCTATGATGTTGCTAACTGAAAACACCAGACTGCAATATAAATTCCCCATGTGTAAGTGTTCCTTTAAATTGACTACAATAATTTCGGTGACTTTTTGTACTCAATTCCAAAGTTTTATCCAGCAATTTAGGGCAAATGGTCTTTAGTCGGCAGCCTCTTAAGAAGTCCCCCTCAAATCAAGTAACTAAAGTCAGGAAATCCAACACTTGCACTGCCTCAACAATTATAAAACTACATTTACATTATACGATGTGGCACACTACGCTAAGCAAAGTATTTTATTCTTTGAGAAAGTTTACGAAAGCACTCTTTACATTAATCTTTTTTATCAATTAATATATTGTTATAACAGTTTACATAATTGCTACCGGAAATATTTTGTGACGTCATAACTGTAAATGAAAGGTTAATGACAACTCTACAATACTTTACATTTTATCAACCCACAAATAGTCTAACAGTTGTGTTGAAGAAAAGACGTTCGTTTTATGTTTTCTAATAATTTATTGGTGTGAACCCATACATTAACGTTATGCATAAACGATTAGAGATTTATAGCAGCAGCGATGAAACAATATCATTTCACTTTATCCAATCCGATAATTCCACAACAACTGCACAGAAACTCGTTCTTTCCAATTCTTTCATCCCTAAGTGTCTTCACAGAGCACCCGCTAACATGTACTTTTAATGCCAACATTTCACACAAATCCCAGGCATTACTCTGGTAGCTTAAGGGTAATATTCGGCTGGATTCGTTTCTCTCATCACATTGCAGTGTCATTATATAATCACACTATCACCGTATCAACAGAAAGAAATGCAAGATACACCACATGACACGGAAGTACTACGGTGCAATTCTTAAGGTCATGTAAATAAGTGCATGCGGAAGAGGGAAGACTAAGTCAGTGGGTAGCGGAAGGGAGGGGGAGTGTTGCGGGGGAGGGACTCAGATGGGCGGGGAGCCCCTCGCCGCTGAATGTGGCGGAGGGCGGGTGAGGTATGTGGAAATGAATGAGGGATGGGAGGAAGACGAGAGAGGGTGTCCCTGGGCGTGGGGGGGAAGGGCGAGAGTAGGGAATACGCCTGGGAAAATGAAAAGGGGAGATGTGACGGGGGAGGGGGAGAAGAGAAAGGGAGAGGGAGGTAGAGGAGTAGGGCAGGAGGAATTAGAATTAGATTTGGTTGCCCTATTACGGAATTGTTCCCCCTTCGGAATGCGCAGCGAGGAATGCGGAATGGGGTCGCCTAAAGATTAGGCCTTATCAACACAATTTGAATGAATGCTTCCCGGTGACGAGCGTGAAATATTTCAAGGGAGCGAGAGAAAGGCAGTTAATCAAAAATGTTTGTAACGCTTGTCAGCACGTTAACTATGCAGGATGCAAAAATAAACAGAAAGCAATGATGCACATAGTGTATATTAGTAGAACACTGATACTCATTTTCGGAGTACTAAAAGTGTAAACGTCAAAGAAAAACAAACCATATATATATAATTAAATATATAAAAATTTATATCTACACACAGATACATAAAAATCTGATGACGACGGCCGTGCCGTCGAAACGTAAATATCTACTGTAAGTGTCCTTTTTTTATGTTTCTGTGTGTGTAATATTTATTATCTTAATGTTTGTGTGTTTGTTCGTCGCCGGAGAGCGTCATTTTCAAGATTATATATACATGTATATAATGGAATGTATATAAAATATAGTATATACATTCAAACACGAAATCCCGCCATGCGGCGAACAAATATTCATTCACATAGAAATAGATATAAGGAAAGGGGATAGGAAACACATGAAGGACAAACGCAAGAGAGGTGGGGAAGGCGGATTCAAGCAGACCATGAGTAAAAATATTTCCTCGACCGGGACTTGAACACCAGATCTCTATAAATAAACACACAGATGCAAAATATTCAACACATAGAAACATAAAGCAACACAGTATGAATTTGACGTTTCGACGGCCCTACCGTCGTCATCAGATCTTTATGTATGTGTGTGTAGATATAAATTTTTATAAAAAAATATACAAACATATATATATATATACATATAGACATACACACACACACACATATATATATATATATATATGTGTGTGTGTGTGTGTGCGTGTGTGTGTGTGCGTGTGTGCACAGAACTCAAGAGAGCAATTTCTCATTTGGACGGCACAATAGAACACATAATGAAATATATTCAACACGTAATTTGGTACATGGTTGATTGTTTTAGCTTTCGGCCTACCGGCTTCCGGTAGAGCGTTGGACTACTGACCGAAGGGTCCCGGGTTCGATTCCCGGGCAAGGCACTCTGGGCACTTGCAGCTTCACCCAAGCTATGTGATTTTTCTGCGTCCAGGTCTTCCTCGGAAACCATAACCGGCACAGGGAAAGGTGATGTGTGAATTTCACACGCACTCCGGCTGAGTACTGGGTGAACTCTATCGTCAACTACCAAATCGACTTTAAGGTTGATGGTATTTTAACAGATATATGAAATGTGTGTGTGCACATATATTTATACATGTAGTGTGTATTTATATTTCTGTATATACCATAAACACAGTAATCAACCCGAAGGTCGGTTTAGTAGGTGATGGTAGAGCTCACCCGTGTACCAAGCCCAACGGCGTGTGAATATTCACACATCAGGGTAGGGGGGCCAGTTCCTTTCCCTGTGCCGGTTATGGTTTCCCAGGAAGATCTGGTACCCGAAAAATCAACGAGCTTTGGTGGAGCTGCAAGTGCCCGGAGTGCCTTGCCCGGGAATCGAACCTGGAACCCTCTGGTCAGCAGTCCAACGCTCTACCCACTGGACCACCACGACCCACCTATGTTTTTACAAAAAAGCATTTTTGGAATAAGTAAAAGTTGAAAACTAAATATCCATAAAAAATAAGGATCATTCGCAAAATGTTCACGAGCTTACGCAAACATTTTCAAGGTCATGATTGTTCAACATCGTATGCACATTTTTTTTGTCCAAAGCGTCAAAACCGTTCAATCAGAAATGGTCTTATGCTACTTTCAAGCGATGAAAGCCGTATAAATAACTGTTTCTACAGAAATTTTACTGGAATCGAGGATCGAGGAAGACTCGTCAGACATCGTGCTTTCAACGAAATGATTTACCCAAAAATACTCTGCTTGATACATTTTAGTCCATATCATCATTTGAAAATGGAATTATTCATTACCATAAAACATGCATTACAGTAAAAACAGTCACGCTGGAAAACCTGTTCATTTACACAATTGCGTTTTCCTTCCATCTGCTTTAACGGAAAGGTGTAACGTAAGTTTCGAAAGGATTTATTCCGTCACTCACACAAACTCAGGATAAACTATTGAGCGAAGCGCGAAACTAAAAGAAATTTCGGAATGGCACGCCTGTTGGTAGCGAGAGGAAGAGGGATTTCGAGCGCCGATCGCAGGAAAGCAAACGATCAGGCGCATGACAGGTCACGAACACAGGTGATTATTTGAGGGTTGGCGAAGACGGGACGGGGATGAGTCGGACTTGGGTAAATTCTATTCCGTTGAACGCGAAAAATGCCCCACGTATTGGCGGTGAAGGGAAGTTGGTTAAGAAGGACAGTTGTAGGGGAGTGGTAGCGAGGGAAGGGGGTGGTGGGAGAGAGGATGCGGGAGGGAGTCGGTTCGGGAATGTAATGGAAAGTGGTAGTGGAAGAAGTTGGATGTAAGGGTCTTGGGAAGGTGAAGGGTTTCAGGCTTTCGCTGGTTTAGGAAATGTTGGGGAGTTATAAGAGGGGGTAGGGGGAGCCGGGGGGTTTTGGATGGAGGGAAATTGAGGTGAGAGAGTGATAGGATTGTTAGAGGAAGGTGGCGTCGGGGGGAGGAGGGAAGGGGTGGGCAGGATGAGGTCGAGGCAGGGGTTGATGGAACGCGGGATGGAGATTCAGAAACGGTAGCAGAGGGCCGCTCGGTGAATTACGGACCTCCTCGCCACTTAGCACGGTCGAAAAATTATAAGCTGCCCACAAAAAATGAATTTGTTTCTTGCTCATCAAGAAGAAATGATATTCTAAATTCCGATCCGTGGTACAGTGGACAAGGATTGATTATTGTAGTTAGACCTATTCATCATTCGAGAACGTCACCACGTAACAGAACCCAAGAGGATAGTTTACACTAGTCCCCCAAAGGTATATTTCAATGCAGGGAAAGTGATTTTGGTTCCTGTCGAACGAATTCTAGCAAGTCGGTATTATTTTTATGTGTTCTTCCGCGTGATAAAATGAAGCGGTAAACCGAATACAATTCCCAGGAAAGAAGAAATCCATAACAAGCTTTTTAATTTATTATTCTCATTTTCAGTAAAAACGGGAAGTGATTAATCTTTTTGAAAATAGTGTTATGCCTATATTTACGCATATTTTAGCAGAAATGGGCACGGGGAAATATGTATTTTAATTAAGTTAATAAAGTTAATAGAAAATAATGAAACTTCCTAAAATTATTAGCAAGTTCTTTATCACATAAATTCCTATGAATTGATTCCCCTCCTGGGCTTTTGAGGAAGGAATCCAAATTTAGGCAAGTGTACCACGCGAGACGCAGTGGAAGACCACATAAAATGGTAAAATGGCTCCTCGCTAAATTTGGGGCCATTCTAACTTTTCTTCAACTTATTTAGTTGTTTTTAGGGCTTCAACTAATTATGCCAACTGTGTCTATGGAACATTTTTATTTTGTCATTACAACAGAGCTCTATTATATTATGACTCATTTAGTTGCAGCTTGAGACACGTTTGCATACATTATGGCAAAGCGAGATTGATTTTTAGTCCGTAAGGAATGGAAATTTCTGGGCTTTGACAATGGTAAAGTTTTGACGGCTAAGTCTAAATAAATCCCCAAGTTTTTTACTAAGGTACTGGGATTTTCGACGTGTCATGGACGCAATAGTCAGGATTTAAAAAATAATTAGGAGCCTTTGCGAATTGGTTCTGGATGTTTTTAAATAAAATCGTTATTTCTATTAAAATGAAGAATTTGGTCAAATTATACTTGGAAATTACTTCACTCGCTCAAAATTTGAAAACACAACATAATAGATATAACAATCACTTATTTCCTGCAATAACGCAGGCGTAAGAAATGAGTCGCTAATCTTAGTTCACCGGAATATATTGCCTAAAAAATAGTTTGGCGAACCGAGATGCAACCAGTTCGGCTTAAGAAGTTCTGTACACGTATGTAGGCCTATGGTTTCGTTTATAGCAGCTTAGGTGATGAAGAAAGGATTATTGAGATTGCATCTAAACGGGGATAACATAGGAAACAACTAAAAGCATCTTCCTTTTAATCTTGGATTTTACGGAATAATTTTTACCTTTGAACAAAGTTTGAGTCGCCAATCATTACTTGGACCCATTCGCCCCTCGTCAGCAATGTGTTTGACTTACAACCACTCTTTTCTGCTTTTGAACTATATCTAATATCACATCTCTTTGAATCACCATATTTCAGCATTGATTGAAATTTCAATGGGTTGAAGTACAAAAGACGTACTTTGACATTTGGTTTGATTTAATAGGAAATTAAAGAATGGAAACAAAAAATAAGCAGAAGAGACGAGGGGCTGGGTTGACGAATAAGCAAGGGGGGGTTTGTTGAAGGTCTAGAAAAAGGAAAAGTACTAGAAAATTATGTAGGTCAAACTAGATTTTAGGTTCCATAAAACCCACACGATACACAAGTAACATCCAATACACATACTGTACCTGTAGCACCTTGACACACAACGCACATGCACATTAATATGATATTGTTAATTAGTTAAGGTAACGCAGCTTAGCGTTAGTTAAACGAAGCGCTGGATGAATGAGGAGCCAAAATTCATTGCAATATCTGACTCATTTACCATGATGCGGATTACACAACTTTTCCATTGGCATGACTCTGGCTCCACGCTGAAGAGAAAGCCGAGGCACCAATCAAATTCGACCCGCAACACGCTCCACGGGATGAGTCGACGCATAATTTGGGAGGCGAGGTGACGGAAAAAAAATAAAGAAAAAATAAATAATAATTTCAAGTTTCGAGTGGAAGCTTTTAGGAACTTAACGAAACGTGAACGCCACGTCGCATACGCTCCCATGGGAACGCTTGTCGCGCTGTTAAACGCCCCCCTCCCGAAGCCCTCTCATTCCCTCAACCCCTCCCCTCATAACCGAACACCCACCCCTCGCCAAAGAGTCGCAAGTCCCACCCCCCTCCGAAGCCGCACCCGGCGTGGGATATTCAAATTGGCGTGTTTTATTCCGCAGCATGGCGAAAAAACGCGGAGAGAAGCACGGGAGATGGCGGTTGAGTGCGAGTTGCAGGTTGGAAGGGTTGAGGCTGAGGAAAGGGTTGAAAAGAGCGTCAGCGGGGGAGGAGGAGTGGAGGTGGCCGGTCTATGAGTAGGGCAACGCCTCGGGATTCCGAAAGAAAGAGCAGCACGTGAAGGGGGAGGGGGGGAGGAGGGACGGACACTGAGAGGGGGCAGGAGGTGGGGGGTGATATGGAAGGGAGGTGAGAGAGGGAAGGGATCGCCTGAGGAGTGAAAGGCGAGAAAATGGAGGCGGGAAGCTGGCGGCGCGGATTGCGCACCATAAGCACTCATTTTCGGGCGAGATTTCCGCTAATAAGCCCCTTCTTTTCCCCGCCGTAATCCTGTAGTGAATAATGCAGGGCGTGGGGATTGGGAGGAGCAGCTGGTGTGGAAATAAGATGAAACTTCTCGGATTTCCGATAAACACAGGAAGTTGAAACTAATCCCGGGGCGGGGAATAATGCAAGATCATGATCAAACGAAGCATCATGACAAGCTTTCTACATAATTTAGTGCTTTTAAGACGTGGAGGGATGTGAATACAGTGGACTCTCGAAAGCCTATAACGGGTTGTCATGTGCTGGAGTGCCGGATCTCATTTCTCTTTCTTTATTTCGCAAGTATCAAATAGCTTAAGGGCAGATTACTATATAAAAAATTAATGGCACATTTAAAAAATAATTAAAATTAATAAAATGGTCAGATATATTTAACATAAGTAATAAATACATGAATAGACTCCTCTTAAGTGCAATAGGTAACATCTGTAGCGTCTAAACAGAAGTGTTATTATTAGAAAAACTTTTCCAGGAGGCATTGGTTTTAGAATCTGTTTTCGGTTTCTTTCGGTCATATATACGAAATTGATATATTTTTTTAACGCTTTACACTCTATTCTGAGTTCATCATGAAATGAAGTACATCTCTACGCTGCTCACAGCATGGGACGCAGAACGTAGACTTAGCATAATCAATCGGCAAATTGAAGCCTTAATAATAAGTCTTCAATATGTAAACGCATGATATTTTCAAAAATAATTTTAATAGCGATCCTGAAAATTGAACTCAGTAGCCATAAAATTATCTAAGTCCTACATCATGTTACTGTCACTAATATTATACATACAAGGTGCCCTTCCAGTATTATACGGGAACGTTTTACTGCCGAACGCAGCTTTTGCCCCGATTTGGCTGACAGACTTGTAATTACTCTAGTTAAACTTGAGACAAAACTGCTCACCAAAAACCCAATTGATTAAAAGCGTGATTTCCTCGGAATCAATAAATATTGAAAAGGCTCATTTTAATTCTCGTCGAGGAAAGAACTTGCACACTTTATTCACGAGAGTTAAAATACCAAGCTCGTGCTAAGGATGCAAATTTCTCCGTTGAAAAGGTTCCTGATAAGAGTTCAATTAAGCCACATCTAGCACTAAAATATGGCCGATTAAGCCATTCAACACGGTTTGAAAAACAGCTGAGGAACAAGAAGCGTACGACCAAACCGAATCTTCTGGGAAGTTTACGATTCAATTGCAGGAAGGAACCTAGTTTATTGCAGTCGAAGAAGAGGATATACAAACCCGGTGTTCTCACCCCCAGTCATGATGGAAACCGACTTGCAATTTTGGCGGGCCGGAAATGGGGAGGGAGAAGTCTGAAAACAGTCTTCTTCCGGGCGCGTTGCCCTTTGGGTACCCGATTGGCGAAAATCCCCGCCCATGAACCCTTTGATGCATATGGAATCCATTCGCCACCCGTCTCCCGAGAAACACGGGGTTTCATTTTCTGACGCAACTTTCCCAAGCTTTAAGAGGTAAATGTGTTCATTTCCTCCCTGAACAGTATATCCCTTTATTAGGACAGGTATCTTTTTATCTGTGCACTTCGTCATTTTTAAAAGATTCGGCATGCGTTTTGGAGTAAATGATATAGCGATGTGATTAACCCAGTTTCGAAAAAAAGTAACTAACGGCATCGCGAGAGCGAGAAATCCTCTTGGGGAGTCTTCCTCCACGGTTTGAATTGCGTCGAAATATAAAGGTAACCTAATTTAAATTAGCCATGTCATTAGAGTATTTCATAAGCACATTATACAAAATCCAACGCAGTCGCTTCGGTCTGAGTTTTTAAGTGCTACGTAAACCAAATTATCAGCAAATGTCAAGTGCAATTAAATCATATTCGAAAGATGCCTCTTCAAAATACTATCAGAAAAGGAGAGAAGGAAAATTAATATATAATTTATGAATCCGGGGTAATGAATAAACCTCAAAATTTAAATAAGCATCCGTAGGAAAAAAGCAAAATAAGCTTTTGAATCATACATCACCTGAATGTCTCACGAGTTATTTAAGATTTAAATTGAATACCACCACTCTATATTGTACGACGAGAGAATATTCATCGTCTGGGTAATTTATTTGAAACGGTAAAAAATCATAGTAATGGATTAATCATAAATGAGTAATTAATAAAATTCAACACAAAATATGACATTTGATTGCAAATATATCGTTTAGATTATTTCATGTCTCTTTAACTATTCTATAGCAACAGGAAAACCAAAATTAATTAGGGTATGAATTTCTTACATTAAAATATTTCAACGTGTGTAGCATCAAAATATACTGTTATCTCCAATAGTTACTGAAATTCTCTATAACTTATCAACTTGAGTTTTCAAAATTGTTAATCTTCGAAAATTCTAAGAAATGGTTTCATGACAAGTATTCTCTTTATTCACTTTCTTACGATCAACTTATAATGTGTCATTGAAAATTGAGAAAGCATAAGAGAGTATGATATACCCCAGAAGAGGTGTTACTATCAAAAGTCATGAGGATATCTAAGCTTTGCAACGAGATTAATGTTCGTTTGTAGAAGAACACAGTACTCATCTGTTGCGATGCAGTGACCAACACGGCACTAATAAAAAATATTGTCGACACAAAAGATGCATGAGATAGATATACTCGTATTCTTACTAAAGATACATTAATTAGAGGAGATTTTGCCTGTGGGAGTATTTTACGTACCAACATTTAAAGAAAAAACAAATTGATTGATCTTTTTAATTGAATCTTAAGACGCAATCTCGTGTTTATCATCCCTTAACTTTATTGATTCCTCATGTTCTTCAAACTATATGTTAGGTGATCTGTTAAAGGGACAATTAAAATATTAATTACTGATTGCTGGTTAAATTTCATGTGCATGTAATTTTTATTCATCACCGTAGTTTTATTTTTATTATTATTTGGAAATATTCTCCCTAGACAAAAATGAATGTGGGTAATTAAATGCACCCTCCATTTTAAAGTGCCACATAGATATGGAAATCCTTATAATCTGGAAATTATTTATGTGTTAAATATTTGAAATGCCGTTGAAGAAGTCCAAAGTTTAAATTCTACGCATCGTTACGGTACAAAATAACGGAGGCCAAGAGTCTGAAAATTAGAGAGTAGAAGAAGCTGGGGAACGAAACCCATTTTCCTTGCCCACAAAAACTGAATGGGGAAGGAAATTATTTTGAAAGAGAAGAGTGGCAGCGGGGCGAAGTCGCAGAAAAGCGAAAGCACTTGACGCTTGGACCGCAAATTTTTAAGGTCAGACACGCAGCTCCCAGTCTTCCCATCAACCACCTTAAAAAAAGAAGGTATAAAACAAAAGAACTGAAAGGGCCCTCTTTCTCTCTCTCTCTCTCTCTCTCTCTCTCTCTCTCTCTCTCTCTCTCTGCGCTCCCCCTTTTTCTTCCCTCGGCTTCAAGTGCATCTTTATTTTATTCAAGCGTTTCAAAGGAGTCTCGTGTGTGCGGGGGAGAAAGGAGACTCATTCGTTCGCCCGCAAGAGGGATGTTGGGGGATGTCGCACGGCGACGGAGAGGAGGAGGAGATGGTCTGAGGGGGCGGAGAGGGAACCAAGTAAGGAGACGCGGATCGAACTCCGTCTTGGAGATTTAAAGAGGGGGGAGGCGTGACGCGGAAGGGGAACGAGAATAGAAAAGAAGAGGGTGAGAAGGACACAAAAGAATTTACAAAGCATATGGAAGGAAGTCTGAGGGCATTTGGTGAGAAACGAAAACCTGAATTCAATTTGCATCAATTACTCAAAAACAAAGCAACAATCGGTGTAGTGCACTTTCAAAAATAATGAAGTAAATTTGAGAAATACGCCGAGGACAGACGGGGGAAATATAGTGTTGCACAATAGTGAAGTATGACTTATGGTTTGGTCAGAATTGCATCAGGCACTCTAGGCAATTTGTACCGCTAGATTAATACGGGTGAATTGCTATAGAACGGGTGAATTGCTATCATTAACGTATACATCAACATTTACAATTCAATTATTAAATTTATGTGTCCATTTAAGGTAAAGAAAAAAATGTAGAGAACTGTTATAGTTCTAATAACCTTTGTATAAAAAGGTAAAATTATAACAGGGAAACCGTCTAAATAAGTATGTCAATGAATAAGAAAACACACGTTTTTCACTATTCATTCAGAGTTCATTTATTCAGTTTCTGTCCAGTTTCTCCCTCTATTTGATCTTGAACAAAGACAACAGCCTGCTCAACTGTTAGGCATCTATCCTTATTCTAAGATAAGACAGTAAGATGTACCTGTTTTAGTCCCGAGTGAAAATCGAAGTTTGTGATCATTGGCGTGAATTTTGATGTGGATTTTGGTGAGTCTGTCGTGAGGGCATTTTCTCGCCAAAGGACTGTGTGTTCAACTTTCGTTTTCTTAACTGCCCCTCAAGAAATCAATATAAATAAACACTATTTAGGTAGTATCTGGAACCGAGAGTTTTCGCTAGGTAAGAAATCAAAACTAGCGGGGAAATTATAGCGACTCGCAAATTCATGTTTTATCCTTCGTGAATGAGATAAGTTGGTCTCCGGCGAGGAATTAATTTGCTCACTTCCTGCACACTCAACATACCCTGCTCCTTTGGAGATTCCTCTTAAAAACTCCAACAAGGAGCTAATAGCAGCTTATCTGTTTGACTCCTTCAATGAGAATATGCATGTTAGTAAAAAACCAAATGTCTGACGAATATTTTTACCTTGTCCCTTTTAGTCTAATGACTTGCGTGTGTTTCCCTGTTCATGCAAGGGGAATGCATGAACTGTCAAGTGTAGCGAAACTCGGTGACGGCAAAAAAATCCTTTCGTCGAAACGTGCGATTGGCGTAAAATATTTGACCCTTCATAATGCACACGGTGCTAACTCTATCAAATGTTCTCATATAAAATGAACAAAACAAATTAAACTGGATGTAAAACCATTTAGCTAAATAACTTCAGCTATTAGGTGAACTCTAATCATCCGTTCAAGGGAATGCATACCACTCTGAGGTACTATGTCACGAGTCAACTATAAAATAGACAAAAGAAAAGTGGGAAGGCATGAAAAAATTATTTTACACTGTTCGCAAAACGACAGCAGAGACATTCACTGCCAATTAACTGTAAAACTAGCACTTCTCTTCTTTACGCGCACATTGAGGTTCTTGCTTTACATCAAATTATATTACAGCAATGATAATGGTAGGACACAAGATCGAGACTCAACAAACATACGAATAGGAGAAGAGTGAAGTAAGGGGAGCTTTCAAAGCTGTAACATTTGCCTGGCTCTGAAAATTTTACATACATTGAAAATTAGTTACCATACTCACAGCCTACGTAAAAATACTTAAATGTTTTGAGGGCTACGCTACATTCATGTTCAGTCAAGTCATTTGATAATGATGTGAAAATACATTTACATTATTGCATTTCATACATTTATGTACATGCGGATATGCATGATGCAACTTCCATCAAAGTAAAGGCACTCACTCCATCGACAGTTACAACATAGAGTATTCTAAATGCTTGAACAACAAAGATGCTTCCCTATCAGTTGCTGGATAGGGTGTGATATATTTTAATTTTTATAATACAATATGAAACGCATTATGGAGCGATATACTCAACACCTAAGAGCTCATTTGCGCCACCAAGCATCGCGTTTTAAGGAATGCAGGAGAGGAGAAACGGTGGGGTGGACTGTGAAATGTTAATGAATTACTTCCACTCCGAACGAATGAAGGCACAAGAGCAACATTTAAGATTCCGTTATGAAATAGTTTCTCTAAGAGATCCGCACAATGGAACATATGAAGTACCTTCACCGCATGAAATGGTATCAGAGCAATACGTTGAATTCCGGGAGAAGCCTGTGTTTCTTCATTAAAACTCAAAACTTTATTTCTGCGGCTGTAAAAGGATATTTTGACATTAGATGTTGCCGACAGTGAATAAATAACGGGTGGTTTGTGATACATTCATAGTAATGAAATATAAAGGAAATTAAAATGATGAAAACAGTAATAAACATAGAATAAATGGAAAAGAGAATACATTTGAAGTGACTGGTTGGTTTTTTTTCGGCGAGCATCCAGGATTATTTCGGCCATTTAAACACAAGTTTATGGTTTAAAAATTTTACCATATTCAAAATATCTGCGCTTATGACAAATGGCTGACATATAAATTTATAGAGAGCATCAATTAACTAGTAAATAAATCAAAATCAGCCAAATTATTAAATATAAAGTCCCAAAAGTAAAACAAGCAAAAATTAAAGAAATAATTTTCATGACGGACATAAAAATTGCAGCAACAGGAAACGGGGAAGAAACTCATCTTATACTCAAACCGAACCATGTCTACTTATTTCTCGGGTTCTTTCAATTCATTTTAGAAATGAGGCGAGGCGTGAGGAATATATTTAGCGTGTGTCTCCCAAATGATGGAAGTATCTGTTTCGGCAGCTGTACCGCCATTCCATATCCAGACCAAGTGGAGGGCGTTGGTTACGACCGAAGGAAGAGCAGCACGGCAGAGACGATGGCTGCGAGGGCAATGTTGGAGGGGCAGCGCAAAATTCAGAGCAAACGGGAGGACAGAGCGGAGGCAGAGCGAATGAAGGGCGAGGGGATGGGAGTTGCGAAGGGGGACACGCGAAGGACCTTAATGAAAGGATGGCATTTCATGCCAAGGTAAAGGAAGACTTTGAAGTGGAGATGGGAGGGACGGGACATTCGGGGCGAGAGGGATGAGGAGGGGGGAGTAGGTTGGCGAGGGGAGACGGGCGCGGCAGGAGGGCGGGCAGCAGAATAATGAGAAAGTGGAGTGATCGGAGCAGAGCATATTTCGGAAGACGACCGACCACTCCGGGACACCGGTTGACATCACAAGGGGACAAACGCAAAAGGGTGATGCGTGCGTACGCCGCGGGTGGCATAATCGCTAGGACGTTAAGATGCCAAAGGATGACAAAGCTGTGTTGTACATGGCGATTTCTAGGACCGGCGCGGCGGTAAGGGAACAAGGACTTGAAAGCGAAGCAGACGGTAATTTGGACCCCTGCTTCTCATTAAACAACTTAAAAACATGCGAGTAGAATAGAGAAACACGGAGAGGATTTATAGAGAATATGTGGTTTGAAATGGAATCTAAAAGATAAACTGACTATATACTTATTTTGGAATGCCTACAGGTTTTTGACGTTCAACTTCTTTTAACGGAAGTAGAACATGCATCGTATTATTAACAAACCAAAAATACTTTGTTATTTACCATACATTGTTATAGTAATTCACCTCAAACAACTTTTTATCGGTTCCATGGTATCATCCAGGGAAACAGAAAAGTGTGACGCCTAGCATATATATATATATACCATAAAAAGAAACCGGAGAGAAAGCTTGATTAGGAGAAAAATGTAGAGCGGAAATTAGGACGTTAAGTTTCAAAATATCCATTGAAATGCTCTAATATATATATATATATTAAACCTTAATAATTTGCATTGTTTTATAAAATTGTACCAATGACTGAGTACCATTTTCTTTTTAACACCTACTATATTCCATCGTTTCCCCGGTAACGTTTCTAAGTTCCTGGCCTTGGTCATCAGTGCTATCTGCTAGAATGCTCTCTTTCCATTTCTGAATTGAGTTATTCTCTACCAACCCCATTTCCCTCGTCTCGGCTATATAAGTATATATATATATATATATATATATATATATATATATATATATATATATATATATATATATATATATATATATATATATATATATATATATATATATATATATATATAAAACTTAGACAGTAACACACAGCACGAGAACACATAAAAAGAACACTCACAATAATATCTTGATAATTTCGACGGACTCGAGGTCCGTCTTCTTCGGAAGATAAGATATGACTAAGGAAAAGGGTACGCGGTGCAGAGAGAGTATGGGACGAGGGAGAGGGGAAAAAACAGGTAGTGGGGGAGGGGTGAAGGAGGGGTATATGGAGGGGGACAAAGCGGAGCGGGGAACAGGTGGTGGGAGAGGGGTGAAGGAGGAGGTTATGGAGGGGGAAAGGGAGGCCAGAGGGGAGCGGAGATGGAATAAGGAGGATGCGGAAATAGTAACAAGTGACACAGAAAACTAACAATTCATCCACATATCCCACAACACCAATGACCGAGGCATCAACTCACCAAGTCATCATAAGGGCTTGACAAGTCAAAACACAGGACAAGGCTGACAAAATGTTTGCGGATGAATAAATTGTCCCACCACCTCGCAAGAAACAAATCCACCTCCATCCATCTCAGCCCCACCCCCCCATTTAGTGAACGACATTGAGACCCGGATGTTGATAGGCTTTACACAGCCATATAAATGCCAATTCCATTGTTTTTAATTTTATAGGGTTATCGGATGGGGGAAGGGATGCTAGCTTGGAAACACTGTAACAGTGGTTGAAGGAGGTGTTGTCCGCCAACCTATCAGATCTCCTCAAATCCACCAAGCCTCTTTCCAAATCCCCTCCCACCCCCAGAATCACACCCACTTCGTGCTGGTGGGAGGCATGTTTTGGGATGGGAAGACCCGCGGACGGGGAGGAGGGATTACATGAGGCGCGATGATTGTTCACCCTGAGGTTCAGGGGTGTAGAGCACTGGCCTATATAAAATGCCGGGCAGAGTTTGCAAGTCAGAAGATAGATTACATTCTGAGATGTGCATGAGGAGTGGGGGAAGGGCGGGAGAGAGTTAAAAGGTGGGATGGAGAGGGGTGGAGTGGTGAAAATAGGACAAGTTTTGCATCTAGCTCGCAAGCACGAAGTGGGTGTGATTCTGGGGGTGGGAGGGGATTTGGAAAGAGGCTTGGTGGATTTGAGGAGATCTGATAGGTTGGCGGACAACACCTCCTTCAACCACTGTTACAGTGTTTCCAAGCTAGCATCCCTTCCCCCATCCGATAACCCTATAAAATTAAAAACAATGGAATTGGCATTTATATGGCTGTGTAAAGCCTATCAACATCCGGGTCTCAATGTCGTTCACTAAATGGGGGGGTGGGGCTGAGATGGATGGAGGTGGATTTGTTTCTTGCGAGGTGGTGGGACAATTTATTCATCCGCATACATTTTGTCATCATTGTCCTGTGTTTTGACTTGTGAAACCCTTATGATGACTTGGTGAGTTCATGCCTTGGTCATGGGTGTTGTGGGATATGTGGATGAATTGTTAGTTTTCTGTGTCGCTTGTTACTATTTCCGCATCCTCCTAATTCCATCTCCGCTCCCCTCTGGCCTCCCTTTCCCCCTCCATAACCTCCTCCTTCACCCCTCTCCCACCACCTGTTCCCCGCTCCGCTTTGTCCCCCTCCATATACCCCTCCTTCACCCCTCCCCCACTACCTGTTTTTTCCCCTCTCCCTCGTCCCATACTCTCTCTGCACCGCGTACCCTTTTCCTTAGTCATATCTTATCTTCCGAAGAAGACGGAGCTCGAGTCCTTCGAAATTATCAAGATATTATTGTGAGTGTTCTTTTTATGTGTTCTCGTGCTGTGTTACTGTCTAAGTTTTTTATTCAACACTTCCGTGTTACTTCGAAGAAATCATATATATATATATATATATATATATATATATATATATATATATATATATATATATATATACTTAATATATATATATATATATATATATAATTATATATATATAATATATATACATAATATAGTCATATCTTATCTTCTGAAGAAGACGGAGTTCGAGTCCGTCGAAATTATCAAGATTTTATTGTGAGTGTTCTTTTTATGTTTTCTCGTGCTGTGTGTTGCAGTCCAAGTTTTTTATTCAACACTTCCGTGTTACTTCGAAGAAATCATCTATGTCTATATAGTATATAATTATATATCCATAGATAGATAGAATATTTCTCAATTTCAAAGCGAATGTTTCAGATTGAGTGTCCTACTCGGCTTTTATATAGATGCACATGTATTATAATGTATATATGTACATGTACATATACATGTATAAAAACCGAGTGTGACACGCAAGCTGAAACATTCGCTTTGAAATCGAGAAGTAATCTATATTTCCTTAAAGAGAAGAAACATTCAACTACACGGACAGAAAATAAATGGTCCCCATAATTTCTCTCCCGTCAACTTATTCTCCCTTCAATACAAAAATAATTTCGTCCATTCGTCTTTATGGCAACCTTGCAAATCGCAAGACCGCAGTAACTCCGTGACCTATGGCCCCTTCAACATTTGGTTAATTGCTCCCGCATGCGAGAACTTAGGGAAGAAGTCATGGGAGCATGGGAGGTCATTAAAATACATGTCAGGACCACGATCCCTTTTTGGGCTCCATGGAAAAATAAAGAAGTGAGGGCATTAGGGGAAGGGGAGGGAATAGATTCGCCGTTCCGTGAGTTACGGAATTTCGCATGGAAATGGAGGACGGGGGAAGGGGTGCAGGAAACAATGCCTTTTCGCCTTAAGGCTACGGATTCTTGAAAATGAAGGGAGGAAGTAAGGAGATGGAGGGGAACACGCTGGTTCTCGGCGGGGATTTGTTTCACGAGAGCCAGTCTCTCATCAGAGCAACCCAACTTTGCGACGAACCGGTGTAGGTCGCTGCTCTAATCCGTCGCGAGTAAGATCCAAATTTGAAGGGAGGGACTTAGAAAAGAAACGGATGGAACGAGTGATGCTCCGAGCGACCTGCTGAAGGGATTTGGGCTATGCTATCCCCTTGGAAGCGTGGTACGCACCCCTTACGGGAAATTTACTTTGGCACCGACAGAAACGAACGGAAGAACAAAACATTTACTTCTATGAATGCAAAAATTTGGTATTCTACATGAAATTACATAAACTGAGAATGCCTTACAAAGAAATTGATCTGATAATAAAGATATTGGAATACTCAATTCCAATATCTTCACTGTAAATTCAGAAAATGAAATAGCCAACAGAACTCAACAAATGGATGACGTTTAATTTCTAAACTATCAGCAATGGTTAAAATTTATGAAAACAAAAATCCACGGAAAAAATTTTTGATATTAAGAAACCCCAAAATGTTTATTCAACAGATCAGGAGATGATTGACGTGGTTTTCCTGCTATGCCTGTTTTTTATGGATAATTGAAGGTAAAAGTAATTTTCAAGAAGTTGAAACTTTTTTCTGATAATATTTTGCATTAAATATAAACAGAAAAATCGGATCTATATATATATATATATATATATATATATATATATATATAGATCCAATTTTTCTGTTTATATTTAATGCAATATATTATCAGAAAAAAGTTTCAACTTCTTTGGATCTATTTATAATTGGATCTATTTTATACTAATTGGATCTATATATATATATATATATATATATATATATATATATATATCATATTTTATTGTATTTCCATTTTAATTTTGTGCAATCTCCATGTCAAAGAATCACTTGGCACTTGGCTGCATTAATTTCCCATAGATTTCAGTGAAAATTATATTTCGTCGATTGTTAAAGTGGTTAGAGGTCCAACAAGTCAAAAGATCCGTGGTTCAAGTCCAGGTCAAAGAAATATTTTGTCATTCGTGATCTGCTCGATTCCTCCTTCCCACCTTTCCTGTTTCTGTAATTTATATATTTTCTTATCCCTTTTTGTATTTATAGACATGTATCCTCCCTCCCTCTGGTACATTTCCTATTCCTTCCTTACCTCTTCCTCTCTCACTATTCTCAGAAACATCCTCTCCGCTCCTCCCCTGAGAACGGCACTCTGATGTTGAAAGCCGTGCCGTCGAAAGGTCAAAACTACATACAGTATGTGAGGGTCCTTTCTTTGTGCTTCTATGTTTTAAAAATCTACATCAGTGTTTATAATTGTATATGTATGTATCTATATACATTTTTTTCGCCTTCTGAAATAATATGTATTTTTTCAAGATCACCTTGTTCACTAAGTGCATTTCGGTCATTCTGATAATAATAGCCGGTTCACTAAAGCAGACAGCTGTTGCGTCGTTGTCATAGTTAACTTTCAAATTAAGACTAAAAGCCTTGTTTCTGCCTGAAGCACAATTTTATGAAGAAGGGAAATTGGAGTTTTCAACGCTTCGGTCCCGATCAATTTCACATGTACTATATTCCAGCCAGCGTTTTAACTTTTACCCCAAAGACCTGAACCAAAAGCCTGCGGAAGCTGCCTGATATTTTTAGATCCTTGTGAAGCAACGATGGAACTATCCTCGCAGCAGATGGACCAACGCGAGAAAAATCTGAGATATGAGAGAAAACATTTCTCCATGACCTAAAACATCAATTTATATGTGCATCTACTTGAAACAGTATTATTATTTTTTTATTTAACTGAACATTAAGTATTTAACTTAATTATTTAATTATAACAAGTCTTAATTCTTGTTAGACTCCAAAATCTGATTTTCAAAAGACCTATTAATAGATCTGACACGGATCTCCAAAGTTATCAAAAAGTTCGCTCACGTTTTCAACACCCCTTTTTCTTCTGGAAATGTATGAATGGCTCTAATTCCTTGAATTTTCCGCGTAAAAAGTTCAAGAGGTTTAATTGAGATATGGTTTTTGACATTTCAATAAACGTTCTCAGAGAAAAATTATTATTAGTGTTGAGTAATTGTTATTAAGTCAAGAGTTCCCTTCAATTTGGAAGCTTTTGCAGGACTTTTATTAAAAATTTCAGTAACTTTCCCGCCAGTTTGTACAAAGAGGATCACAATTATCACGATTTCTGTTGCATGAAACACTTTATGGATATAATTTACGCGTGAGTATCACGGAAAAACATAATTTTAAGTGATGAAAACAATGAACAAATGTACATTTTAGCGAATCATCTCAAACCTGTTACCTCCTGACGCTTAAAAAGAAAGAAGTTCGGAGTTTGTAATCTAAGAACAATTAAAATTGAACTAACCTTTGTGACTGAAAATTACTTATGATAAGGAGAAATGACAAAAAACGATGAAATACTTTGGAAATTTTTAATGTACGATAACATGCACGACCAGAAACTATATTCATGAATACATGAAGTTTTCGATTTACTCGTAAGCAAGACAGCCCGGAATTAATGTAGGTCGACATCAAATGAATTACCATGCTGGTTTTTTTGGCATTTATGATACAGACATAAGCCTGCACATGCAAAGTCATCATTGATACATTAAAATCAATCAATAAAGTCATGGTTTTTCGCAAACCTATTCCAGTATTCGATAAAGCCCGCAAGATGAAAGCAGGCATAAAAAAATTCCAGTTATTAGCGTGCATGTACTGCTTGAAAACATTTCGAAATTTATCTCAAAGTAACGATTGACTAACGGGTACTTTAGCATGGCATCTTGGCAAAATATATCCTTCTAATGCATCATTCCTAACAGCAATAATCTATTTCCATAATTTATGTATACTGAACCTAATGACCTGTAAGCTGTAATGGAGATATATGGGTTCGGCGTTATATATGGTTTGATAGGCAGCGAACCAAAAATTTCTTCATAAAGGAAGACTAAAATTGAATTTGAATTTAAATGATTCGGTCATATGCGGCTTTCTATGAATCCTTCAGATAATTTTGCTGATGTAAAGTTCCACAGAGCGTAGAGACGCAGATATCTTTAAGCCAAAATTATCGGTCAACAATGTCATTGGGCTTTGAAATTATCAAATAATTTGAGCCTAAATCTCTCTTCAATCCTAGGTTTGGTCAGAGAGACAATCCGTCTCGGTGCCGTCTTGTTGGGTTTCTCCCGTTATCGATTCCTTGCGGACACTCATATCTAACACGTGGCACCAGAGCCCAGGAAGACACCGGAAAGAAAGGAAAATTAACGAAATAGTCAATACAATGAGTTCCTGAAATGTACAGATGATATTACGCATCAAAATCTCAACTTATTCACAAATTTCACAGATAAAATTATTTGCAGAGAAAAGATGCAGCGACTACGGCCCTCATTTGTTAAATTGGTCATTCTTTTATTAGGTCCATGTCAGTTTTCACCTTTCAATGTATTGCTTAGTTAGACGAATCTTTTTAATACCGTGAAAATACATGTTTTTCATTTTTTACAAATTACAAGATCGTAAAAATAAAACTCGGATATTAAGTGACGTAACGATCTGCGAATGAATAATTTGCCATGATAAAAAAAACGTTATAGCACGTTTCATTAAGCTTGGATAGTACTATTTTTCCATTTCACTACATTAGGCCTGCATATATAAGCACTATAAAATATTTCATGCATTTTCAACGCTCTGAATCAATTATAAATCACAGCGGAAAACATTTTGTAAAAGGGTGACTTCATGTCTTCTAATAGGAAAAATAAAAGCACACTCATTCACCAGCTATGAAAGAAAATGCGTATTTTTAAAACTAGTTTCTGAGGCAAGATAAAAGATAAATGAAATGTTGAGATAAATAAGTACAGTGTGGAATAACTAAGGCATGATTGCGCTTCCAGGCGGAGGAGTCGTTTACTAAACAGGTTGTTTTATATAACCTAGGAGAGATAACGATTGATGACGATGACCTCAGCAAACATTACCCTGATTACACATTAAACTTGTGCCGAGTGAAATTCGGAGGGATGATGAAATATGTCCACCAAAATGATTTTTTAATGCGTCATTAGTTCAAATGAGCGTGAGTTGTTACTAAATGGTTATTTTTCTTTCCCGCTCAAAAGATTAATGCTCATGCATTAATTGACACTTAATTTTTTTTCTACCGATAAATCTGTTCGACTTGCAATAAATATCCACCTGCAAAATTAAATACGTGGTGGGCAGTAATTGAAAGTGGGAGACTTTTTAAATCACTATCAATGAAACGAATGGATTTTAGAAAGGGCATTTCTCGTTAATTTATTTTTTAACTCCTCTATCCCGCATAAACTTTGCATAATATTTTTTTTAAATCAGCCCAAAAGGTGATAAATGAAATCATTTATTAAGGTACGGGAAATTTATCGCGACTGAATATATGAATCTGATAAGTTTCTGAGAGATGACTTAAATATTGGGCTATCTCCCCAACGCTGTCAGATTGCTAGAGTAAAATTCACATATTTCACTTTAAACGGTAAAACATTCTTAATTAATAAAAAGAAGAAAAAATAATGCAAAACAGAATGATATATATTCAATATCCTTCATATGAGTACAGGTCAATTAAAACAATTCTCCGCTCTCAGACGTGCACAGAATTTTTGTGTCTAAAGCGTCCGACTTACTATCTCATTATCCAATGGGGAGTTGACAGCAAAGATAAATCTAACTTTTGTCTTGGCTTAATATATTTCGTTAAAACTTTTGTTGCAATAAAATTAATTGTAGGTATTTTAGAATTAATGAGTAATTATTTCATTTTTACTGGAATGTAAAATAACTCTAAAATCAGCAGAGCAACTCCATATATTTAATTTTTAGTTAGAAGTAACAGGTCAATCATTCATGTCCATCATGACAGTAGTCAACCTGGAGCTCGGGTTTGCGGAGAAAGGATAAATATCATCTAGAACTAACCTCTCTGATGCGAGCAATTCACAAGAGCAGGGCAAGTTTCTTTCCCTGAGCCGCCATTTGGTTTCCCACGAGGTTCTATTAACCAGGAATTCGCACTTCACGGGGTGAAATTGGGCTGTTAAAAATCATCCACCAAGATCCTTGTACCCTGCGGTCAACAGTCTATACACTAAGCTACTATGTTACACTTAAGTGGCGGAATTATAACTAGTTTATTCAGGTAATGAATCGCAATTGCAGAGAGTTTCAGTAGTATTCTCTTTGATGTATCTTTCTTTGTGGAATGAAAATACGAATGCATTAACGACTGCAGTATACCATAAATGGTTAGAGGTATACCTTAGGGGAGTCTAGGACATCCAGAATACTTTGTTAGTAAAATATAAACTTAATTTATTTTCAAATGTATTGCCTTTTATTTAACCGAAGAAAGCTATTCATTCACTATAATACTGCTATCATAGGATCTCAGAGTACCCATGCGATACTTTCAATTTTTTTATGATATTAGCAAATCAATATTTCGTTGATTCTGCCAGCATTTTATCCTGATCACAACAATTATCCTGATCACAACATTTATCCAAGGTGATTCCTTATTTTCATAACTGTTTAATTGTCTGTCTTATCGCTTTAGTCTGTTTCTTTTAAGATGTAGGGTACCATAGGTTATCCTGTTTCTAGGTGACCTTTTCCAACCCAGTATAACGCATAACTGAAACATTGATAAACTTTCATAAATTATGTATACCAATATTGAATTTATTTTACTGAAAATATAGGCATTAAGGACTCCGATTTAATTTACACACCCCTTGTAATAAAACTAAAAACAACAAAGCCTCTGCAGGAATCAAACCAACTAACTAAGAGCAGATAGTGTGTTGATCTTTACGATAAACTATTTCAACTCTTGGAATATTCGAAATTTTCACAGTTGACTTGACCAAATTATAGCCAAGATTAAAGAAGGGAAAACGGCAAGGAAAAATGTCCGCAATATTCAGCGAACGGATCTCGTCAAAAAAAATAATACGAGGAATGGGAGTTATTATAAAGAAAAACAGAAACTTTTAAGTGCAACCAGGCGCAGTTTCGGTCAAGTTTTTTCCCCCCAGGAAAAACATACTCGCTCCAAATGGCGAATGCGTTTATCACCTCTTTCCGGCGACGCCCTTGAATAAAAATAATTTTTTGGTCCTCCGAATGAATAGGACACGAGATTTCCCGTCAGCAGGGATAGATAGAAAGGAGTGTGGTCCCTGCGTTGTGATCAATGGAATGACCTCATGTGCAAGGAAGGGGCTTCGGTTTTCCTTCGGACGAAACGGAAGCCGCAAAAGAGCTTCGGGGCAATGAATTTAGTGAAGAGTAAGTTGCGGGAGGGCTGTAGAGGAAAAGGGAGGAAAGGCGAGGGGAAGGGGTCCCCAAAGCAACCCGACGAAGTACTTGGCTGGCACGATGTTCCCCGCGCCCCAATTCGCCAAGAGACTGGGAAACAATCCTGAAGCAACGCAGCTGAGGCCACCGCAGTACGTTCGAAACCTTTGTGAGGCATTTAATGTATTTCCTTAACACAAGAAATTCAATGCAAGCGTGGCAAAGATCGAAGCATATGATTCCCTTGGTTTCTTACGTGAGAAACCAATAAATGAAACAGTTTAGTCATTCAAATATTTCGTTTGCTCTTAAAATAATAAGGGAAAAGTATAAAAAAATATTCTCATTAATTCTATTAAATAAGAGCAGCTTCTGAATATCTACAACTAAATTGGATATATTTCGGATACTGATCTGACTGCAAATTATGCAGCGACTAAAGTTGCTGTACATTCTTTATGTAACTGCCTACGTAATGCCTCAAGAATGCCCAAGAATATCTAAACGGGTAGTATGCATTGGATTAATATTATTGATTATCATATTTTGTATTAGTTGTTTGATTAGGATAAAGATTTCGGAGTAATCTATGACGAGCCACGCGGAAGTAAACTCGACGTCGGCACAAACTTGCTTTCGTCGATGGGCAAAACCATTGTAAAATTTCTTCAAGAAATGATTTATATTAGCTTTTCACAGTTATCTATTGAAATACCTACTTAGCCAGTTGCCAAGAGCTCTTGTCGCTTACATGAAAACGTCAAAATCGGCTATGAATTTGAATAAACAAGCGTGGAAAATTGCTAAGGGTTTTTTAATAATCATCTATGCATGAATATTTTTACATGATATGTGATGACTTGAAAATTGAAATTGATGTATTAAATAAATCAGTATGGACGCAGTTTTCCTGAGAATTTGCTTTCGCGAATATTTCATCCTGCTTGCTATTTAATTGGAAATGTAAATTTTCACTTCCTCGTATATGTAATTTCTTGATGGCTGAAAGTAATAAATACTGAATATGGTTAAAAAATTCTAATTTCCAAGAAAGCCATTTCCAACGACGGAAGATTTAGTATCAGTGTCTGATGGGAAAACTTAACATTCGGAACGGCAACTTAAATTTTGACCATATCATCACACCACGAGAGGAAATCTAAAGTTCTAATTGGATTTTTCCACATGAAATGCGTTTAATCACACTCTTTTACATGGATGAGACCTTTTTCTCTATGAACCCACTACACCAGACGACATTTATTGCACTCAGAGAAAAATTACATTTAAAGATGTTAGAGGTTTTGAAATACCGCCACTTAACCGTAATAAAAGCAAAATTGGCCAATTTGTTCATTTATTTTACCAGTTTAATGATACGTACTAATTCATAATTAATAATTTTCCGTTTGTCCGACCCAAACCGCTTGTTTTCCGGACTGAAAGATACATGATCTATTCCGAATATGATGATATTCCGAATATAATGACAGAAAACTGTAAATAACAGATTCATGTGAGCACCGTGTATTAATCACACGATTATTAAACATATAGCAACTTCGATACCACCTAATTTGGACCAATTTTTAGTAGAGCGTTCAGGTTGAAAAATGACAGGGCGAAGTGTTCACCGAAGTGAATTACCTAAGAAAATCAGGTGTACTTCTACAAACTGAGTAAACGTTATTGAAGTATTAGGCCAGTACTACACGAGAAGTAAAATTAGTAGAAGTAAGACCAGTACTACGAGATTATTTCTCGTAAACCTGCTTATTTCAGTCTTCTAGAGTCCTTTATATTAAGGAATGACAGAAAATAATGCTCCAAGAATTTCAATGATAAAAGAAATAAGTTAATCAGAGGTTATCAGTGGCATGTAAAATTAAGAGTGTGTTAAATTTTCTTAAGACCTATGTTTTGTCAAAGAAGTACATATCGTTGATGAAACAAGCAAAGTCCTTAATTTTAGTGAATTTACATTTAATCTGATTTAGATACATATTAATAGATGGTACAATTAAGTGAAAACATGGATTTGAGATGCTTTAGGAGCTCATAACGTTTTCAGCTCTTCCCACGATTCCTCAAACTTCAGGGACATTTCCATTGTCACCTAATTGAGGCTTCTACAACGCGACCCGTCCAGCGGCGAGTTTGAACGCGATAACCACGATCAAATCAACCTCCTCGGAGGAAATTCACGTCCACGACCACTCCGAGATAACGCGACGCCACACAATGCATCAAGCGAGGAGTTCACAATGCGCTGCCGCTGGCAAGTTCTGCCTTTATCCGACGAGTCACCGTGCGGGGAGCCTCACGACACCACTCACGAGTAATCAAAATTTCTTCTTTCGCAAACATCAGCCTTTTAAATTCTGGAAGCGAAGGTGACGTTGATTGCGTCATTAAAAATTCGTCGTGTTGCTGATTTCCATCTCCATTCGCTCGTTTAAGACTTTCGCTTTATTCCTTTGATGCAGAAACGAAAAAAATTCGCGAGAGATGAAAAATAGTTTCTTTCTCATTATTTGGCACTATTTCTTTCAGGGAGAGATTCATCTGAATTTGCGCCATACACGTGCGGTCACAGAAATTAATGAACGAGGGAGGCAGGATGTATTGCTAAGGACTAAATTTATGTGTAAATAATATCCCGATTAATAATAAAATTTTCTTATAATATAAACAAAAATTTTAAAAATTCAAGTTGTTAATCATATTTAATTGGCATAAATTTGATATTACTAATTAGACCTAAAATTTACGCGTCATTCATATTGATATCCCATTGCATTGACTTCATATTCCGCTTTAGGGAACTCTCATTTGCGCACTTAACCTTTGAAGATTATTTATTCGAAGACGAGATTATTGGAATAAATACGGCTCATAAATACGGCCTAACTCATCTTATCAATAATTGTACTCAAACACGGAAATGAAATCCACAGCCATCGCCATTTATTCACCATTATGAATAAGAATTCAAAATTCAGTAATTCGTCCGTCGCTTGCCCTCAATCGAGCCAGATTGGAGCGATCAAATTGAAGAAAGCTAACAAAGGTGAAATCCTCATTGAAACGTATTGGAGCGAACGTTTGGGAGTCTTCAGGACTCGCCGGGCAAAAAGACGGACAAGTAGAGAGGAGCGTCATACGTATCCGGGCGGCTTCACGCGAGGCCGAGATAATCACCCACGTCGGAATGCAATGAACGAGCGGGGCGCACTGCGTCTGCGTTTCAATTTCCGTCATTTAACCTCCCTCTCGGACAAACACGGTACCCCCGCTCCAGCGATTCCCCCAACTTTCCTCGCTGCGCAAGCCAACCTGGGGATAATCCACTATTCACGACCCCAAATTCTTTTGAAAGGGTTCCTATTTGCCCGGATGATCATTTCGGATGGGTTCACGGGAGAGGGGATGCAGGCGGGTCGACCGTGATATCTCCCAGTCCAGCCCTCGCTCGCATTTAACGGTTTAGAAATTGCAGCTGCCTCCTTTCTCATTGATGTGATGCACGGATCCGCCGGCCCTTTTATTTTCAGCAAAGACGACGGATGGCCCTTTTTTTCGGCCTCCAGGGAGTCAATGGGAAAGCCCTTTCATCCACCCCCGGCGCGGCCATTTTAATATTAAAGTTCCGAATTCAGTCGTAACCCCCGATGAGGGGAATGGGGTGGAGGGAAGCCGAGAGATAGGGGGGGAGGGGTACTCAAAATGATAATGCCGTCGAGGTTTTGGGTTGAAGTAAGGGCTGACGTTGGTTGTTTTTACAGAGCCGATTATTGATTCGGATACGTGCATTGGAGCCATGCCACAAACATTAAAGAGAGAGAGAAAAGCCTGGCTTTCTTTCCGCGAACGCCGAGTTATAAACCCTTGCCGTCTTTCCCGCTCTCTCTATTTAGCTCGTATTTTATACCAATTACTCTGTCTAAATTTCCTCCTCAGTTGCAGTCTGTCAACAACGTTCATTCTTCACGGAACGTAACGACCATTTTCTCGGTGGGTTAAAAGATAAAGTTAGTGTTCAGTCAAAGAACATTTCACCGGCGAAGGATAATAATCATTGTTTTCTGTTTTCTTTTTTCTTTTGACGCTCACAGACGAGTAACTGTCGTAAAATTCAGCTAAAAAACATGAATATGACCTGGAATTAATGATTTTTAAAACATTAAATATATTTGAATGTTTATGCAAAATCAGTAATGACGAGGGATTCACTTTCAGTGGCCCGATTTGATTTTAACTTACATACTATATTCCTTAAGTAATTAACGGAACGTCACAACCTAGTTAGTTCAAAATTATTCGAATCACTAATTAACTATCGAAAGAATTTGCCTCTAAAATATTAACTGTAAAAGTAATTAGCTTAAAAAGAAATATGGATACCAGGATTAATTTGAAATATTGAATGCACCAATTAATTCGATAAACTGCATTTGCTTCATTTCTACAATAAAAAGCAAATACTGTTAAACCGTAGTTGTTTTTACTTTAGTTGAAAAAAGATCGCACGTAAGTGGTCTTAGATGGCTTTGCAAATTGCCACATATACAAAATTCGAAACGATAATCATCCTAAGCTCTTAATAAGTTCCTACCGTATTTGAAGGATTTGCAATGAGTACTTGTACTATATAAAAATAATTTCCAGCGAGCCTAAACAGCAGGGTCATTAGTAACAATGTTTCTTGTATTTAATGAATATTCCATTTTGTTCCCAACTAGGGGAACCAGTGAAATTTTCTGGGCTTAAACAGATTTTTGACCAAAGGTTACAAATTCATTTCCAGAGGAATCTAAGGGGGTGTCATACTAACTCTCTTAAATTCTTTACAAACATGCAGAATTTTACATCAGACCAGTCAACTTAAAAGCATTTTTTCGTTGATAACATGGAATTGACCTAAATTAACATTGAATTAAATTATGTGATTTGTATTTCCTGACCAAATAATATGAATACTATTTTTTTAAGAATTTAAGCACAGCCTTTTCAAATATTGAAGAAATAGATAAATATCACTGTTGTAAATGCAATGACTACCACCATCTCCATTTAATACGTAGCATAGATTTGCTTACAGTTTAAATTTTAAAAATTCAAGTATTTCACTACACTTTTCTCCACTCATGCCGAAGAATTCATGTAGAATTCGATGGCTTATTTTACCTTCTTAGACCATCCATATAAAATCTACATGGATTCACCGTCAGAGAATAAAACTCCCGAGGGGTTATTTTTCTGCTCAATGGCCAAGTCACGTAGTCAAGAGCTCTTTTACAAAAGAGCGGCGGGGTCATTATCTTTTTTTTCTTCTCATGTAGCTCATAATGGTTAATGACGTCATATATCATGCCAAAATAATTACAAACATTTTTTAGTAGAATGAACTTTAAAACTACCTAGTCATCTTTTTTAAGCAACCCAACAGACCATGAGAAAAATGATGATCGATTGAGTTAAACGGAAAGTTAGTTAGAACAATTTTCAAGCGACTACAACTAACTAAACTAAATACGAATAACCAACTACGACGGAAGTCACTGAGTAAACTTGGCGCAGTAAATATCGAGCAGTTATATTGAAGAGACCACAGAATATGGTTTGCCTCTGAAATAAGTTCACAAGGCTAACTTTTGCAAATCTTGCCGACTTAGAGGAATATGTCTGAAACAAAGTTAACATCAACGGCGTTTTCCTAGAATATTCCGCCGGACCACGCATGGATGTGTTTCGTGTGGATATGTGGATAAATTCGTGTTTCTAGAATGTACCTAGAAACACGAATTTATATGAAACACGAATTGGAGCAGAGATTTGTTGGAATGAAGCATTCGGTGTAATTACAAACTTGACCACATTGCAAGAAATAAGTGTCATCAGTCCCTGATAATGCTTTACCCAGTCAAATAACCCGTTAAATAAGTAAATTTGTCTTCACCAGTAAGGAACATTATTGTAATTTTCATTATGGTTAATTTCATATGCTTGCAGATGATTTTGCGTATTGTCAACTTTAGTCCTTAGATTAAGACGAAAGCAGAAGTCACCTGGTTTTATTTTAAAATTATTGAAGAGAAGATTATATAGTTTTCTTTGTAATAATAATACTAAGTCACAAAAGTTATAATTTATTTAAAAAGTTATTTTTCAAAATTTAATGAAATAGTAGTAATTACCCTGAACGATAAAATTATAATATGTATAAACATTTGGATTTTGAAGCGTTTCCGTAGGAGCAACTTTTCTTGAAACGAGAATAATGGTTCGTTATGCTGGTATATGCCTGTAGTCTTATACTTTAATATTGCTACTTTGTATTCATGTATACAGATGAATATGAAACCGTTATGATAAGATATACTAGTACAACTATAAAACAACATAAAGATCTGGAACCCCAGTTTATATATATATATATATATATATATATATATATGATCGCGGAATAAATGCCTTGAAACTTGTTTCCATAGCCAGTCATATTGCATAGAACGATTTATCCATCATTTTACAGAATTAAATTCTGTCGGATGAAAGTCTGACGATTACAATCTTAAAGATATTGAACTTATTGATTTCAAAACTATTGAAATGAATGTACATTAGTGCTTAATTCTTGGCTATAAATAGTATTGCACATTTCTCACAAAGGTTCCTTCGAAATTTGCGTAATACATAACAAAGATATAATTCTAATTTATAAAATACCAACTACCCAGAAATTTAGCGTAGCTCATGCATTGGCTATGCCATCTTATAAGTGCACACTAGAATATGAACTGGTAACTTCAATTGATGACAGTTTGTTTTCCATTGGTTTAAATTAAACGTTCTTTTTGAAGTAAAGGGAAGGTGAAAAATGATCATGCTGGATATTCTAATAAATGTCTCGTACATGATGCCATAGTCTGAACCAGTCGAAAATTTTCAAATATTCCATATCGTATTTAAGCCTCGGTGACTACTCAACTCACGTTAATTGCATGCACTCATCTTTTTCTTGTTTGTGTACAAAATAAGAGTACTCCTAGCGTTCATCATGCTACAGATTCTCGGTAAGTGGACTTATGGAGCAGTGACGAAGCTATTGCCCATTTAAATAGTCCCAAGCATGAGGAGATAGACGCACAAAGGAGTAGAACAAAATGTCCCATTAGAGCACCTGTTTGATCAACTCTAAGGTAGAGTTGAGAGCATGAGCTGCTTCCGATGAAATAATGATCTCTCTTTGCTCTGATGAAAATTCAGAGCAGTAAAAACCCCCTCGTTTGAAGCCTCATTATTTCTCGCGAAGCTTTTCTTGCGTGAAATATAATAAATAGCAAATAAACATCACTTTGTCCATCTGGAGGTTTTATCGATTATTTTATTCAGCCCAAGTATTAAATCAAATGACACATTTATCAAATTTTTCAACTTTTTTTTGGATTTTCAATTAAATGAAATATTGATGATGAGCAAAGATATCACTTTAAAATTAAGTCGCTTTTCTACACGGTTTTTTATTAACAAGCGAATTTCAACCAATTGAGAAATTTCATCTGATCCTCATTCGTTCATATTTTTCCAATGGATTAGATTGAATGTATATTTGAACTTTCTTCATCATTTTTCGACTTCAAAACCTTATGATTTTAGTTTGCAGACCTGTAAGTTTTAAAACACAGTCCACTGCACTGCTTGATTGCGAGTAATCTCAAAAAATGGTCTTCAGATTCGTTTTAATGAAGGAGTAGGGGAAATATAATTTTATCAAAACAGCATATTGAACTTCTCTCCTTAATAACCTCTCCAATTCATATTCCGTGGTCAGCACTAATGAGCATAGTACCACTACATGATTCGTTTAATCTTTATCATGATCACTTGCAGTGTTCATTGAAAAGCCTATTTTAGAGTATTTCTTTAGAGCTTGTATTTCGTTCAATTTTGTTTAACATAACGTAAAATAAATCGCACTTGCTGAAATAGAGTCCTATGTGTCAATCATGTTACCTGCTGAATGCTAATATGCATTTGATGATGATATGCTAAAATGTATTTGACATTGCAGCCCTATGGCCAATTAATTTCCAGGCTATCATGGACGCCAATATACGGAGTTCTATAGCAATAAAATGCTATTGTTTTTTTGCTATCGTATCTAATTCTAGAATTTAAAACCTGGTCTATATCCTAAAATGTCAAATGTCGGCACAAGCTTCCTTGTCACATTGGTACGGGGACGCCACGAGCCACCAACGCAATCGAGCCTTTTCACTTCGTGGTTGCAGCAGGTAGCTATTTCTAGAGATATTAAGATCTTGAATAGGTTTTATAAGGACTAGATTGGTTAGTTTAGTTAGTTAGTTGGTTAGTTACTTCTAAAAGGCATTATAGATATTCATTGGCTGCAAAATGCAATACTTGGTTGAAGTCGTATTTCGTTCCCAAGAAAAGGGTTTCCGAACTTGTGGGAATATGTTTCCAGGCTGCAGAGATCATGTAAACTTGCAACTGAATTGTTCAAATGAGAACGCTCTAGAATTTAAAGAAAAATATTTGAAGTTACTCGGAACAAAAAGAGAAAATATATCGCGATGACTTGGTAACTCTCCTCTCGCAATGTTTTCATTGCAGGAAAAAAAAGTTGACGACCTGAATTAATCATGAACAACTACAACTTTGGCACAAAACTCGGGTGTAGTTAGCGATTCAAACGTATCCTCATGAGGTCCACGAATTCCAAAATGTAAAAATTACGTCCAAATTCAAATCATGAAAGGTAAATTGCCTTGAGTAATACACGCCCGTTATTAAATGATCTTTTTATAACTCCAGGGCGCAAGATTCAAAAACAACTTTTAATCTCTCGCAGGGTCCTTTTCACCGAATTCCCTCCTTCTGGAGAAAACTTATTTTCGTCGGGTTTATTTCTTCTGATTGTATGCAACGAGTGCTTATCATCAGAAGAGCTCGGCCTCATCCCTGAGGAAATGCGAAGGCAATTGGGTTTCATCAAGACAGTCAAAAAGTCTGAAGAGAGACGCCATTTGAAACTTTTTCCATTTAAATCAAATTAATTAAATGCATGCAATTCTATCTACGAATCATATGAAATTAAAATTTGTGAGAGGGTCTAAGTCATTCTAAAAGGTAAATTTCTTATGGAAATGGCTTTCGAAAATTACCAGTGAAGTCGCAATAAGGTAAGTTTCCCTTTTGATTTTTCGCAACATACTATACTTAAATTCAACAAATTAACTTCAAGTAAATTACTAATCTTATCACAGATACATTAAAGCGATATTTAAATTAGTCTGGTGTGCATTCACCTCCTACCACACACATAGCGATGGCATTCAGAGTACTAAAATATCAAATACCAAAAAATAAATTTTAAAAATTCATATGTTTCACTACTTCGATTCCTTAACTATCCCTGCGAAATTTAAACCTAAAGCCATTATACTTCATCCTATAATTGTTTCTGTCAAAATAATCAAAAATTCATATGAAATGCTTTCGAATTTGAAACAATTTACTGATCCAGATACAACGTTTTCATGAAAAAGGATTTCGGAAATACCAACAGTCCATCCATAATAAGGATGTGTGACTGCATGAAAGTATTAGTAAGTTCCCTCAAGTACTTAAAACTCCGCGTTGGGAATGCATGAATGACGGGTATGATGGAGACCAAGCCCGTATGTGCACACAAACCCAAATGAGGCTAAATCATACGTGTTTTTTGCCATGGCGTGTAATAGAACAGCGCAAAGTGATATCAGCGTGAAATTAATTGAATAATGAATAAAAACAAAAGGGTAAGATACGCTGGGGAAAGAGTAAGTCAGTTGTTGGGAATCCGATGGAAAGTAGGGATGAGTGGGAGGAGGAGATGTTTCATAGTGGTGGAATGGCGAAAGCCAGCCTGCGTACCTGAGTGGGAAAGACAGCAAGAAGCATTAATGAAGAGGAACTATGAGGTTTTGCAGAGCACAAGCTATGGTGCAAAGTTTCAGAGGCAAGTTCAGGAAATGATTAAGGAAAAATGGAATTTTTGTTGAGCAGAACTCCGTTAAAAAACCACTTCGACGGATAACAGTTTTCCGGAGCCGTAATAAAATATTGTAAATAATATCAACATAGACAATACCCGCTAATGTGTACACCTCTACGTAGAGCAGATTCTGCCCAAATTTTCCCTATCTTACGGTTTGCCGACACAACAAGTCCCAATTAATTTTTTATCTTAAGCGAATTACAACGTTGAATTAGAATTCCCAATATCCATACCCCAAAGGAGTAGGTTAATTACTATTTTTTATAAAAATACAAATTGGAATTTATTAAACATATAAAAATAAATTAAACCCTCACCGTAGACAAATTGTATTTTTTAACGGCTTCAAGTTGGAATAGTAAAAAAGTTTGCCATTCAATAGCGGATTAGGGAAAGCGGTTGGGTGATATATAAATGTCGAGATTTGCAGAGCCGTATCACGCGTTAGTAAAAATGTGACGGCCATAATAAAATTAATAACCATAAACCTCAAAATTGTAGTACACGATACATCCATAACAAAGGCTATATGCTACAAAAGGGAGAGAGATTTAAAATTAAATGACATTAATTTCATCAACTGTTATATTATTTTCATAATGCAAGAGAAAAACATTATACACAGTTATTTTTTGACAATAATTCCTGGAAAGTATTTTTTTAAGTCATAAAAAGAAGCTTCCCCGTGGTTTACACGATTCATTAACGGCAAAAACAATTAAGATATTTTGATAAATCGCTTTAAATTTCCGCATCTTTAAATCTCTGCTCTTTTTTAAGCATAGTTGTTAGTAATTGCTCCTTCGAATACTTCTCTACTCGATAGGATAAAATATTTTGAACGATAGATTTTCACGTGGCTAATCGCAAAAAAGTCTCGAGGGCAATCTTCCGAAAAAAAATCTAGGAAAAAACTTCACGGTTGCACGCCTTAGAAGTCAATTTTAAAATGTTCACGCTTTCCGAGGATCTGGAATTTAAAATTAAAAAAAAAACGCTAAATAAATTAATTTCCACCTTACTTCTCCGAGAGATTACGGTAAGCATGTTTAGCATTTAAATCACAACAAATTCGATACTTGAAAGTGTGAAAGAAATGAGATCCCTCTTTATTTTGTATATAATTTAAAACCTGAAATAAAATAAATCTGCACGTGGGTAACGCCTAGGGAATTGTCTTTCTGTGTTCATTGGTTTCGATGAGAATTAATACCCTGTCCTGAGACGTTTCTGAAATCTCTTAAAGCTAATTCTGTTCATATTTATTCTTAAAATTTAATTTTCCAGATAGCGCCAAAAGTACCATTGACTGAGCATGAATAGATGCGGACTATTGAATCAACTTGACTTCAAGAAGTTAAAATCTATCAAAATTCATTTATTCATAAATTATCAATAGTTAAACAATGTTTAAAATAAAAATGTATACATAGAATATTTTAATACCATTGGTATTGCTTAATATATCATTTCCTCAATTAGGATCTCAATATTTTAATCATAGACTTAGAGAACTTATTCAAATGGATTTTCACTTTCGTTAAACTGCTATTTATTAAAGATCATGGTCAGTTAATTCTTAAAGATTGTATGGAAGAAAATAGTAGATTTCAACAGACGCGAACTACATTGATTGGTTGAAATCCGAGTGCAGTTATACAAGGGCGTTTAAAAAATAATGCAATTAAATATCCCACCCCGCTCCTATTGGTCGGAGTGAGATTGAATCACTTGGAATATGGGGGAGGACACTAAGCTTTCCCGCGAAACCATTCTCAGTGCTCTCCAAGCTGTGGAAGCGGCAAAACGTCAGTAATTATAAACCTCTGCGCGCCGACCGAGTCACGAAAAAAATGCAATCGTCGATTGAGCAACGTTACGTGATTATTAAGTTTACTCTACTAATTTGAATTTAAATCTACTCTACTAATCTGTTTAAATCTCTACTAATTTGAATTTGAATTTAAGTCTACTAAACTGAAAAAATCTTGTACGCTCCCTAATTTGAACGATAACAAGACTATCCATTACACACTGGAGCTTTCTTTCGAATTAAATGCATTACACTGCGATTTCAGGGTGACAAATAATGACATTTTTCCAACGACATAAAAGGCGACAAACTCTACTCACATCGGATGAAACGAAATGTGGGTTCAATCTGTCAATTAACTTGAGTTCAATGCCACGTATTACTATCAGAATTTTGTTTCTCAACCTCGTTATCGATGATACTGATCGAAGCCGTAGATCCTCTTAAGGAAACACAAGCTGTTTAGTCAAAATGCATGTTTTAATAAATAAGCTGGCGATTTATAAAACGTAATCAATGAAAAGGAGTACACACACAAACAATTACGCCATCTCACGCGTAATTCGTGCGGGAAACAAATCCTCCCAATCTTCTTCATCCGCGCCACTTAGGCCAAATAAATCCGAAGCCAGAAAATCGCTTCGAACATTTATATATTTTCATGAACCTACAGAGAGACCTTTCCACCAAACCGTTTGAAGGAAATGCCTTTGAACGGGAAACACCCAGACGAAGACTCCGAAGCGACGTGTAAATAAACAAAACACGTAAACAAGCCCGCAAATCCGAATAAATACGCGAGAGTCCAAAGAACTCTTTTCTCTCAGGCTGCCAGCGAGATTTCGCTCCCAACCGAAGAAACTTAAAAGCGAGGAGAGAGGGAACTCAAAACCTCCGTGTGGCCTAAAGAGGGCGAGAGAAATGAGGATGGTCGGATCAAATGGACGAGGGAATGGGGATATTGAGAGGGGGTTTGGGGGGGGAGGAGTCACACGTGAGAGGTCGGCGTAGAAGAGTGCGAAGGTGGGCAGAGGAGACGGCCGACGACATCTGAAGACAGACGGCGTCGAGGGTGGCGGCGGTGTAGCATTTCGGGTGTGAAGTGGGGCAAGTGTTAAAGCGTTGGAGGAGAGAATCAAGTCGAGAGCTGTTCTGAGAGAGGACGGGGTCACGAGTTTGAAGGGACTTCACAATTACAGTAAAATATAACGATGCATCGATTCCCGGGGCAGACATGGAAAAGTTCAAGGGAGGTGATATCGAATCAATTGTCTATGTATTGTTACCCTCAAGAGTATCGTTTGATAATTTTTGGGCGAGGGTGAAGAGAAAAAAGTGGAGGAGACATTTAAAATCTTAATACTTTTAAAATTTTGCTAACGATGCAGCTGCAGATTTTAAAATGAAGATGAATTAAATAAATTCAACATATTTCATACCAGGCATGGAAAATCACCAATATTTATTGGGTAAAAGTGACTTACTTAAGAAAATGGAGAAGAAAATGAGATATGGGGGACAAATCACGTATATGATTTATAAAACACCTTAATTAAACTATAGTACGTTTATCAACGTTGAAATTGCATTTCATATGAAGTACTAGGGAAGAGTGTAACACAGTTATTATTATGAATGGTAGTCTAACGATTAGGAAAGTTTTTACTGCACCCAACTCTCATTTATCGCGACCATAAAGACAGTTATGTTTCATATTATAACAAGTAAATGTTTCTTCAACGGTTTCTGCTTCATACTCAGACATGGCTCATCTTCTTTTTCCGCTCAGCAGTCTCCCATTTCATGTCACAATCTTCAACGTTACATCGCCACACAATGCTACCCTCAGACACTTTTTCCACCAGCTTTAAATTTCTCCCGACAACCCTATCCCTTCACCACGCACGCACAGTAATTCCTTCCCCGTTTGTCTTTCCGAGCATTTCACCTTTCGCCACTCTCAAACGAAAATATTAAAATAAATTAGATGAAATACTTGACATAAACTAGATCTTTTGCTACCAACATTGTTACGTTACCGTTGTGGTTTGCAATGATTCCGATTCTTTTGTTTCAAGGAACGATAGTTTAAATCACTTGTCTCCATAGCTCATCTCTGTTATTTTATTTCAAATGTTTTATTACTGCGTCGAAAATTCATTAATGATAGCATTGATGTCGATTGCTTGATAATAACATTTCTTCAAATGAGAGCGACATTTATGCTTCGGTTCCTGAGTTGCATTTCACGAGCGACGTGGTCAAATGCAGAAGGTCGACTTCCTTGTAGCGACTTTCTTTTGCAGCGGACCTCGGGAAACTTTGAAACCCTGGAGCCTCTGAAGTTCATTCGGTCGACGATTTGGAGAGATACTTGAGTACATGCACAATGCTTACCACAGAGTAAATACTCTGGGGCAGTGAATGTGCTCATACACAAATACGACGGAAAATGGACATTTCTGCGCTCGATGGCAGGGTCTGGACCACTCTGACGACAAAATGGGGGCGAAGTAGGGGGAGAGCCATGGAATGGGAGTGGAAGGAAGCAAATGAGAAAGTATTTCGAGGTCGGACAGTTATTCCAAGTGATGCGGGAGAAGATCGCAATTTTCAACAGATATCCTCCAAGTGCACATCCATGCGTTGAATTCTTAAGGCTCCGCGATACCTGCTGTTGGCCATCAAACTTAAAAAGTAACAGCCCTGATGTGGTCATCGTCAGAGGGTGTAAATAGATGAGAGTGCTGAATTGGTAGGAGTTCACTTCTGCCTAAAAATTAATACCACGTGCAACTAGCTATTACATTTCCTCACATTCATATAACTCGCATGTCTCCATGAAATACCATTATTATAAATATAAGTTTTAAGAAAAATATCGCGGAATTCATGTTCTTTTTTAGTTGAAATTGCTTTTTTATAGCCTTCATTAAATACTTTGAAACGGTCCAGGTTTCGATTCATGTACTGCCATTTGCAAACACGAAGAGATTAGGGATCAGAAGCATTGAGGAGAAAAAAGGGAGCTTAAATTTTAAAAACACTCTGGATCTACCGTGCGCCAATTAGCAGCGACAAGATGTATCGAAATCTGTGTCGGTTAGTACCACACAGTCATTTTCAATTAGTAAAACATATTAATCAGTTAATTAATAATTTCAACTATGATGAAACAACTTAAATGTTACTCCAACCATTGACAAAACCGTGTTTCTTGCGTACGTAAAACGTACACGTTTTATTAATTAGTAAAACAAATTCAAATTCGCCGAGGCGTAAACTCAAATATTCTTTTTCAAGACCGAAAGGCACTGAGATATTTTGACGACGAATACGAATCCCCTAAGGAACCAAGACCACTTCTAGCTCTTTATTCCCCATTTCACAGCTGAGGTAACCGAGTTTCACATTCTCCAGGAACAAAATAATATGATCAAAGACACCAGGATTTTTGCAAAATCACACAAATCTGTATTTTCGTACACATACTGGCTTTGACATATGTAAGTAATGTATATAATATTATATATCCACACACACACACATACACGAAACACCAAACACGAAATGCCGCCATACGGCGAACAAATATTACTTCACGCATAGAAATAGGTATAAGGAAAGGGGATAGGAAAACACATAAAAGACGAACACGGGAAAGATGGGGAAGACAGATTTGAGCAGATTACAAATGTAAAAATATTCCCTTATCCGGGAATTGAACATCGGACCTTCCACTTGCCGAGTTCTACCACTTAAGCTAATTAGGAAACTTAATTTACACGGAGATCTGCGATGTTTTAAAGCACCCAGGTGTCCCGATTGCTTGGCCCAGAGATGGCGTTAGGGAACTGTTTCACCCACTTCCAGTGTTCTTTTATGCGTTTTCCTTTTTATGTAAATATATATATATATATAAATATATACATACTTTGTAGTATTTGAGGCATTGTATCAATATCTGAAATAAATTCCCGGTGAAAAAAATGAAACTTAAAAAAAAGATAAGAAATGAAAAATTTCCCGATACTTTTTATAGAAACAATTTACATATCACCAAGCAATCATAACGTGGAAGAATACGATAGAATCTACGATCAGTTAGAGGGTGTAATACGGCGTTTCTGTGGTGTTCCTACTGTGAAACATTTTATAGTGATCGGGGATGACCGCAGGGAGAAAGCACATGACTTCTGCAGGGAACAGGGAGGGATTAATTATCAATTCTTTTGGAATATTTTTCACCTTAGTTAAAGCATATATGTTATTACCATAATTGTAGTAACCAAGTCGCCAGATTTCTGAATTACTGGTGCTCAAGTTCGGATGACACACTTGGGCACATTCCAATGGCTGACTCAAGTTATGCAATGTTTTCCACGGATTGTGCCACAGCATCCACGCAGATATTCTTTGGAAACAGAAGACGGAATAGGGAAAGGAACTAGCTTTTTTCACGAACTTTCACATTTCACAGACCATAATATTACGTACGAGATGCTTTCTATTGTCAACAATTCAAAAACCACTTGTGCTTGGGCTATTTTCACTGAACTATGAAATGTCATCCTTCAGCGAGTAAACATACGTAAGAGTTAAGACAATAGCCAGCTAATTCTATCCATAGAAAGATAAATACACCATGGTTTTGTAAGGAAAATAAGAATGGAAATATGTGGGTAAAGAAGAGATACATCCTGAAAAGAAAAAAACCCAGGGGAACACAGCATTGAAATTAAAAACTCGGTGCGTCAAAATATTACTAAAGAATATAGCGATTTAATTTCATTGGGTAAGAAGAAAAATTGACACATAAAACTCTTAGGTTTCAAATACAAATTAATGAAAAAATATATTGCTTGCATAAAGAATTTAAAAACTTAATTAGGACATTAATTATTAATTCTCTGTTGAAAATTCCAAACAGAAACTACGCGGGTGGTGAGATATTGAATAAATGCATTTAATGAAATCGTTGGAATTGTGGACTGAGCATAGACACTGTCAAAACCTACCTATTATGTAGTTAATGTTCGTTGTTTTGAGATTATATGTATTTTTTCAGCAGGTCACAAATAAATATTTGATAGAAGTATGAAAAATATCCGCCAGAATATACTAGTTTTCATGTCTGCTTTTTTTAAGTCAATTTAAGTGAGAATATTTTGTTATGCTCGTAAAATGCGCATTCCATCCATGAACCATAGAAACTAATCACTCTCACAACGTCTCTTGAAGTATTATTTTTTCAAGATGTTAATTTTTCGGTATGTACTATTTTATAGAGTAATATGAGAAGGAGAGAACATTTCAGATCAATAATACATGTAGAACATAAGTACATACAATTGCACAAACACAAAAAATTATCGCATAACGAAATACCCTCTAAATTATTTATTTTGAAATAAAAACATTTTGCTTAGCTGAATGCTCTTTACTAATACACAAAGGAAGATATTTAATGGGGTGATATAATAAGGGTCGCTCAACCAAAATTAAGGGTATGATAACAATAGTAGTAGTAGTATTTAGGGGAGGCGACCGATAGCTAAGGTTATTTGCGTCATTACGGATGGACAGGAAAGGATGATGGGTGGAGAGAAACCCGGTGTCAGCATTAGCCTGCTCATGACGAAAGGCGGCAATGGGAACACAGCTTAACGTACGTATGGACACTCAAAGTGCCCTCCACAATACTCCTCAAGTAGGGATCGGGATACTAATGAAAAATATGTCGTCACCGGGTTTCGAACCCGGGCCCTCAGGGGAGAGTAATAAATAGATCAATAAAGTATATTTTATGTAAATATATATAAAATATAAATATATATATTTATATTATTATGTGGGTCACGGTGGTCCAGTGGGTAGAGCATTGGACTACTGAACGGAGAATCACGGGTTCGATTCCCGGGCGAGGCAATCTGGGCACCTGCAGCTCCACCCAAGCTAGTTGATTTTTCGGGTACCAGATCTTCCTGGGAAACCATCACCGGCACAGGGAAAGGAGCTGGTCTCCCTACCCTGATGTGTGAATATTCATACGCCGTCGGGCTTGGTACATGGGTGAGCTCTACCATCACCTACTATACCGAACTTCGGGTTGATTACTGTGTTTATGGTTTTATATATATTTTTATAGAAACACATAAACAAATATACATATATATATGTATATTATATATATATATATATATATATATATGAATATATATATTTTTTTTTTCTATCTATATATATATATGTTTATATGAAACATAAGTGACACAAAGCTTCTCGCAACAGATGTAAGATTTCCGCCATGTGTGGCTATCCCTGTGCCAAAATCAAAAGGGAGTAAGCATCCAGATGTGAATCCAGTCGTAGAAATCAAAGTTCGTCGTCGGATAAGGTCGTGTTAGCTAACATGAAACAAGTTTTTTCAACCATATTTGTACACATGCACAAGAGTCCTTTAGGTAAACCTCACTTTCTTCTTCCAAAAGTTACCAAATGCATGGGAATAAGGTAACACACGACACAATTACTTTTATGTTTGAATGTCTGATTCTAAACACTTAGACCTGCACTACGCAATATAAATACCAATTTTATAATAAGCGATGTGAATACAAATACACTTTGCTCTGGAGAACAAATATATCGCCTAAATTATCCAAATCCATTTTTTTCACTTTTTTGGATTTGAAATTCTAAGAAAGGCCACCTTCATGGGTGGGTGGCACAGAGAGAGAGGGAGAGAGGAATTTCACGAGAGGGACCGCATTTCACTTTTACTTCCCAAAATCAAATTACGAAAGGCTGCCGAGGGAGCGACACAACAGCCTGATACTCTGGTCCCATCAATCTTGCACGAGTGCATTAAGTAACAGCTCGCCTCCTCTTAAGTCCGCGGAAGTACGTACATTCCCATCGGAAGAGCCGGCGCAACCACGGGCAACTGTCTTCGAATTATTCATATTTCTCTTCCTCTCCTTGTACTTCACCCTCTCCCGGTCTTTTACCTTTCTCTTCTCTCACTTCCACTCTCTCTTTCAACCCTGCTCTCTCCATCGCTTCCTCCTCCTGCTCCTCTTAGTGTTCCTTGATCCGCTCACAATATAAAACACAGTGTGTAGTGCGCGGAATACAGTAAAGTTCACAGTAATGTACCCCTTCACACCCTCTTCCTATAGTCCTTCCTCACACTCCCTTCCTTAATCTCCAAGCCAAGCCAAGACAAGCCGGCCCCGGTGGCGGCGGGGTAACGTCCTCGTCTACCAACTGTGAGGTCACGGGTTCGATTCCCGTCTGGGTGGATTTTTCTCCATCCAGGGCTTGGCTGTATGTAATTGTCTTCAATGTAATGTATGTAATGTAAGGGTTAGGTGGAAGAAGGGACTATTTAGTCTCAACCTCGCCCAATTAAGTCGATAATAAATAAATAATCTCTTTTCCTTTCCACATTGCCTCTTCCTTCCTCATTCCCTCTTCTCCTCTCTCTCTCCTCTTCCCCTTCCTCACCTGCCGCCCTATCTCTTACACTCTCTCCCTGCCTCTTTCTCCCTCCTCTCCGTCCTCCCTTCTCTCCCTCCTCTCTCCTCCTATCTTCCTGCCTCTCCCTCTATCCCTGGTCCCAAAGAAATCCAAGCAAGAAGGTGGACTGGCAGCCAGGGAAGGTGACGGAGAAAGGGAATGTATCTGGCGTTTCGATCATCGTAGGCGGGGTCGGGCTTCGAACGGCGGGGTGCGAGTAAAACAACACGAGAACTACACTCTAGTTCCAGGGAACCCATCAAAATTCGGAAACCCGAGATAATGACGTCGCTGTGGAACACGTGCGCTTGTCAGAGGAGGAAGCTTTTAGATAAGGACGACGCTCAAAGACGTGCTTCATGAGAAGAATGCGCGCTTTCCTATCTCGACTACCGTTCATTAAATATTGAAATTTTGCAGGCCTATGGTTTAACTTCGTGGGGGTATTTATTATTCAACAGTTTCGAATTTGGGTACTTACACTGACATGAAACATAATTGAAGGATCAGCAACTGAAATTTGAAACAAAATCCTCTTCAAAGGCAGATGAAAGTCTAATTGGCCCTTTCCCAGTAAATGATTCCGGCCTATTTTGTTCCCTTCATCGAAGTTCATTTTTTCATAAACGTATGCCTAGATGTTAGATTTTTACACGTGTTGGATATTTAAGCAATGGTTATCATTGCTTGCTCGTACAAAATATATTTATGCAAAACTTTAAACACCACAATTAGCTTGGAATCGGCCTTTATAGTTAGGAAAAATGGAGAGTTTTTATTTATTTGATTTCAACAAGGAAAACGTGTAATACTTAAGAAAGAGCGATATTGGAATTGCATGTATACAGAGTGCCACGTCATGGCATTCTCATCACAATCGCTTGAGCATCACATAGAGAGCAATCAGTTCCATATTATGAACCAGTACTCTGACAAAATATGTTGGACCGCTAAGAGTAGCTCTGTGTCTCACATTCATGTGCCCTCTTTAAGGATTCTAATGTTAAAACAATGAGACGCGTTAGCGTGTGGTTCCGAATACGAGCATTTGGATGATGCCCTGCGATGGAATGGCGACGGCATGACACCGACAGGAGGACAGGGTCACTCGCGACCCTTTCCCAAAGCACCCGGACGGCTATACCAGGACACAACCACGCGCACTAACTCACACGCACCGAAACCGATCCCTTCCATTGTTTCATGACGCAGGGACAACCCCTTACCCTTCATCCCTCACTCTCGGTCGCAACCCCCTTGATAATCATCAACCTCCCCTCCCTCACCCCCCATTCCCGCCCCCACAACACACATCCGCCATTATCTCGTCGAGAAGCACGTGTTCGCGACCCAGAGAAAAACACTCGCCGAACAGAGCGCGTGTGTTTCCGTTCGCGCATTGGCTGAATGACGGGGAGGTGACACGCGTTCGGAGATGAAGGAAATGACGTCCCCATCTCGCGCAATCAAGGACAAAAAAATTCGAGAAACAGGAAGGACTTCGCAAGAAGATAAACACGGGAGCAGGACGAGCAATAAACTGTCTCCGAGAACATCAAGGAGGGAAGAAAACGAGAAACAGAAACAAGGTTACAACAGAAAAATGTTGAGCATCGATTTCTTTCACCTTAATTTCCTCCCATCGCAAAGGGTCCAGGAGAGGGAGTGTTTTGGGATTCGCAATTTCTTCCGGAATACCTTGGAGCGACGCCCGGAAATGAAACGTCGTGGGAACTAAAAATAAACAATAAATTGCCAGCAATTAAAAAAAGGAGATAAGTCGATTTTCAACCACTTTCCCACCAGAAGGCGCCAGATAGGACATGAACGTTTAACGGCAAAATAAAAACTTAAATTTCCTTCCTCCCCCTCGTTCCCTCACGGGGCAAACAGAAACATCGCCCAGGTTTCTCATCACCCTCTCCTACCCCCGCACCTTCAGCCAAAATCCGCTTGAGCCAAGACAAAGGGAAAGAAGGGGAATAGTTATGGTGGTAAGAAAGACAGCGGGGCGGGGGGAGGCAGGATGGAGAAGGAATCGCATTAGAGAATTAAGAAGACTTCCAATCCGGAAGGGGAAGTGGCTTCTCCGTCCCCCCCTCGAATCCTCCCCCCCTCCCTACCCGATTCCTCCACATTCAACATTCCTCAGGAACCCTTCCCCAGAGCTTTTAAAAGCAGGATGTGGGAACGAAGACACGAAAAAAAGAATGGTGGGGGAATCGGAAAAAAGTTACAATGCGACGAGGAATGGATTTAGTCCCTCTCCCACTGACACCAACCCCTCTTTCACAGCAAAAAATAAATCCCGCAAACGGCTATTTCTCATTTTTCATCCCTTTCCTCTCCCAACAAACGCTCGCACTCGAAGGGCTTTCAATTTTTATTTTTTTAAAACTCTCTTTCCTCATAAAAAATATCCCCTTCCACTCACCGTCGGCGCTTTGAACGTGGAGATCGCGTCGCTCAAGTGGCGAAGGCTCAAGGCGTCGTCGGAGGAGCGGGTACCGGGGTTGACGGGTGCCGCCGAAGCGGTCGCCGACGCCGGGGGTGGCCCGGCCGACGCCGCCGCGTAACCTCCGAGTCCGCCACCGCTGAAGGGACATCGCGAAGCCATGGGTGATGGTGGGAGCGGCGACGACGGTGAGGTGACTTCTCCTCTCGCGGGGATAAGGGATGAATACAACAACCCCTCCCACACTCGCGGAATACTTCCTCCTCCACCTCCCTCCTCACGCCCCCGATCTCTCTCCCTCTCTCCCCCCTTTTTCGCGTCCCCCTGGGGTCGGAGGGAGGAGCGCGAAGGCGTGCTCGCGCGCGGACGAGATGGTCGCTCGCTCTCCCTCCGCCTCGTCTCCCGACTTCCCTCACTTCTCGGCAAAGAGCTCGGCAAAGGCTCCGCGACGAGTGTGAGCGGCGAGAGGGAACTCGGGTATCGGGAAACACCCCTTCCCTCCCCCAATGCCCCACTCCACTCTCGCACACACACACGCAAACTCACACGCGCGCTTCTTCGCCCCTCTCGCCAACAACGGCGGCAGAGAGGGCGAGAGGGAACGCGAGGGAGAATGAGAGAGAGAGAGAATGAGAGAGATATGGGAGAGAGAAAGAGAGGAGGAGGAGGGAGGGGAGAGGAGAGGCGGGGAAGGGACGGAGTGCGCTGGCGCTGTATGCGGGGCTTGAGGTGGGGGCGGGGAGGGAGGGGGCGGAGGGGGTGGTCGGGAAATACGGTGGTTGGCGACGGGAAGAGCGGCGCTCTGTGGCGGGGAGCCTTCCTTTCCTTCGGGGATAGGCGTAGTCGCCCTGTTGTGGTGGTGCCGATGGCCGGGGAGAAAGGATGACGGAATGGGTCAGGGGGGCGGATGAGCTAAGGAGGCGGATTTAATAGCGTGTGGGTGCGTGGGCGGGTGTGTGCAAGGGGAGAAAACGAGGTTAGAAAAGTGGGTGGGTGGGGTGAGGGGAGCAAGGGAGGGGAGGAGGACTGGGAGGAGAGAGCAGAAAGAAAATAGAAGGGGTCATCCTTCCCTCCTGGAAGCGTCCAGAGGAAGTACGGAGGTGTGGCGATGGGCCTATCGATTCCCTGAAGCAGGCGACAATAGGCAAGAAAGAACGCGAGGAATAGGATGCACAAAGGAAGGCGATGGGGTTGGAAAAAGATAAAGGATTCGGGGGTGGGGAGAAGAAAGGATGGTGTCGGGGAGGAGAAAGAGAGACGGGGAGGAATGAGCGAGTGAGGGAGGGAGAGAATGAATGGAAGGGGGGTTGGCTGCTGCCTATTCATCAAGCAGAATGAAGTGCGAGAGAGCTGGAAGATGGAGGAACTCTCTCTCCCTGAATAACAGGCAACAACTCCCCTACCCGCTTATCTGCCCGTTTTCGGAAGGGATAGGGTGGGTGAAGTAGAGGTGTCAGAGGGTTAACTTGGGGGAGAGATCGGCGTGGGGTCTCCAGGGAAGCGAGATCTAGGAAGTGAAGCCCCGTCCATGGTCACATTCGAGGGAAAAAAATAGTTCGCGGAAATAGGGTCCCTTTCTCTCTCTCCCACTCTCCTCTAGGCCGCCTGATTCTTAGGCGTAAAGGAAAGAGAATGAATGGAAAAAAATACTTTCAGGAGCATTTCCAAGGATGTGGTCCTCCTAATCCTTGCATGATCGTATTCGTTTACTTTATGATTTACACCTGAATTTCCATTCTCTCTTTCGTCCCCACATGAGGGAACTGCTCGAAATGCTTCTCCATCGGATACTATTTCTGTAAAAAAATTTTGCGTTAGAAATGAAGTGACTTATATTTCCCTCTTAATGGAACCTTGGATCAAAGTAGAATCAGTGAGTAATGATTTCAAAATACATACTGCGAAAGTGTAGAAAATTTACCTGCCATCTTGAAACTAATAGTTGAAATTTTTTAATGATTTGAATGCACACTTTGATTACCAAAATTCATGATTCAGAATTTAAGTAGGAAATATGAGTATTTACTTAAAACCAAATAGAATATGAAATGACGCATTGATAGTGTGAAATATTTACAGGTAGAGTGCATCCAGCAAGTTGGAAGATTTGCCAAAGTTGATTAGATTAACCTAAGCTAACAACAATATTTAAATTATATACACGGCATTATCATGCTCAAAATATCGATGCTTATATCATTTCGTCAGCCCTTCTCTCAAAAGAATTAATTAGCATTTAATTATTCAGGTGATGTTATGATTATTACTTAGGCAGCATATCCAAAATCTGTGCATATCTGAGAATGCCCAGGCACGAGTGGCGGGTGGAGAATCATGAGAGTTATGGGCAGTGTTAAGAAGAGTAGTGCCACAGACATACGAGTAGTAGTTTCGTAGTTTCCATAGCCATCAATGCTCTTCAAAGTGTATGTGGAGAAAATGGAATTCATCAAATCAGTTAGGTCTTTGTACGATTAAACTTCAGTTTGTCAGTCAGATAAGGGATTACAAGCACAGCAGAATGAATTGGAAATTCAGTGTGATAGACATGGGATGAAAATCAATATAAATAAAAGAAAGGTAATGCGGTTTCACAAAAAAAGAAATGCTAAGCTTAACATAAATATAGGAGGGCAAAAACTAACAGAACATTTGACCTTTTTAAGCACTCTTTTTGAACAAAATGGTCAAATTAGTCGGGGCATACGAAGAATTATTACGAGCAGGCAAAGCAATTTTCACAAAAAGGTGGAAATATCGTGGATGAAATGGACAACGAGTAAGGATATTAAGAAAAGGCTCGTCATAACTTTGATATGGAATGCAGTTTTGTACTGCGCAAAAACATGGTCATGGGGGAAAGATAATGAGCAAATTCCAAGAAACTTAGGAGGTACCGCAGCAGTAACTTTTAACGGAGTTATCCGCTATAATGTTTTTCAATACAACAATTTTAGAGCGTAAATATCATTCGCCTTGACCGGGATTCGAGCCCGTATCCCTCGATGTCCAGCCGAGTGCTTTAGCCATTTAAGCTCCGGGGAGTCCTCTTAAACTCAAAACTTCAAATTTTACGAGGACGAATCGCTGGCTAAAGCACTCGGACAACGAGGATCCGGGTTCCAATCACGGTAAAGGCGAATAATTTTTACAATCTGAAATTGCTGCATTGAAGATTATAGGCATTGATTGTTAAGGCTTTTGAAATGTGGGTGTGGAGAAGGATGGAGAAAGTGAAATGGACATAAAGAAAAACAAAACGAGGACCTGCTAGGCATGGTGGAGGAGAAAAGGGGACTTATAGGAAAAATGCAAAAGAGGGAAGAAATATGGATTCGGAGAATACTCATTGGCGATGAGATATTGATGACGGTGATAGAGGGGAGTATGTCAGGAAAGTGAGAAAGGGGCAGGGAATGAAAAGAGGAAGGAAGTATGAGTAATTAAAGACGGATATATTGCAGTGTGGGATGTTGGGTTGTTTCGTAAAGAGAGGCAGGTAAATTTATCGTGGTTCAGAGGGTGCCGACTGAAAGACTTATTTAAACGGTATCTATCATAATGGCAAACATTATTATGCTACTTTACGGTTTTAAAATTCCTCATTTCAATATTCTACACATTTTTCGACCCGTTGCGATAGTTGGATGTGAAAATATCAATGAAATACGTAGAGTCCCCATCTGTCCGTAATAATCCGTCCCTGTGGTTTCCAAATATTTGACATCATTGACAAAATTTTGTGCAGTGCATTGATAGAAATGCCTAGCAGGACGTTTTCTTCTGGATAGATCAAAATAATTCCAAATGGTAAAAGAAAATCTACTCGGGCGTAATTACAAACATGGTGCCTGAGATTGTTTTAGCGTCTGAAATATCTGGAGCCATATTGACACTGTTGACTGCTAATTAAATTTTAATAAGGGGAATTTTTAGCTTCAAATTGAAGAGGACTGGATATGAATAATTTCTAAAACTGAATGTACGCAACAAATGGCATTGTTACATTCTAAATGCATACAAAGTCAACGTCTAAATAACAAAATGGCTCTTGGAGATATGGAGAGGGCATAGATCAGGCGTATGAAGCCAATCAAGTTAAGCAATAAGTGCGAGGTTCGTACATCATATACGCATCAGAATGTAATATATGCCGTTCCAAGATGATTACAAGTGAGATAGGCACGGCCCGTGGGTCTGCAGAGAATGCGAACTGAATTCCTGCAGAGTTCCAGTTCCAACTTTAATATCTTTATTCGAGTCGTTTACTTCTGTGGGGAAACACGACGATTTTTTGGTAATTGCTTAATTATACCTTTTCGGAATTTCATGAATTCCGACCTGTGTTTCGTATTTGATAGGGTATTCACATCCTATGTTTATGTGTATACATATATGTGTATATAGTATGTATGTATGTGGATATATATTTTTATATTTTTTTTTCTTACAGATTCCCCCACCTTTCCTCACTAATTTGATAACCCCAACCCCCTCATCTCTTACCCTTCCCTCATGGTGTTACACCCCCTGCCACACACCTTTTTTGGTGGCTCGCAGGGCATTTATGTAGATGTAGATCCTGTATTTACGGAACAAAGATATTCCTCTCATTTTCTTAATAATCAATAATCTCATGAACGACAAATTAACGTTCTTTTGATTGAATTCATTATTACCTGTAAATATATCCTAATAGCATTTTTATTGTGACGTGGAAATCATATTTCAATTAAGCAAATTTATTTGAAACCCTATTTTAAATTCATGATATAACAATGAGGACAATTAATCGTTGGGTCAAGTGCCATATTAATTAGAATAACACGTATCCTAACCAATTTACCCACAAATTTTCTAGTGGATCTCAATTATTTGATAAAACACCTTTTCAAAGTAAAACATGTTTTGGATAAAAACTTACGGCTATTTAAGTATAAAGTGTCTCCATCATTTGATTCATATCACACCCAGCTTGAAGAAACTGATCAAACAAACAAACTAAAAGCATATATGGTAGAAAATACATGGCTTAAATGATTCTATTATTAGAATATGTTAAGAACATATTTTGAAATATGGGACTGATCTGTGGGTAACAAACATGGATGGATTCGTAAGGAACTGATTTCTCATTGGTACTCACGCCTCTAATTGGATGTCGAGAAGAGGGCGAGTCAATTGCAGCGCTCGCGTCTAGCGGATGGGATGTTAAACCTCGATTCCCTTGGCGCCTTTCATTCTGAGAAAGATTTTGACTCCGCCGCCGCACTTGTACCTCTTTCCGATTCCCAAAAGGCCCTTTTCCTCAGGACCTTCCAATGACTAAATTGGTCTCAGCAACCCCACGTCTCTCACAATTTGCAACGATTACTCCACCAAAGAGGGGGATGAGTCAAGGAAAGACGAAACAAAGAATCACTGGTGATGT